>JXCR01036010.1:0-12078 GCA_002079205.1 Phalaenopsis hybrid cultivar
AATACTCGAGTAGAAGAGACTATTGCGCAGAGGCGTTGCTATGTGCTTTGCTACACTACTATCGCTGTTATTGTTTTTCTAGTAAAAGAATTTTATGTAAATCTTCATGGGATCAACCATAAAATTATTTAGGTGCAAGGTAGGTTTGTGCAGTTTACTCCTTCAAGAAAAAACGAGATTTTTATTTTTGAATATATGTCAATTTGCATTGTGCAAACTTTACCCCCACAAGAGAGAATATGAATGAACTCTACCACTCTATCGCTACTTTACGGGTGAAGATGCGAATTGGGAGACTAAAGAGGATGGAAATGTAAGTTTTCCTTTGTTATTTTTAAATCAATTTTCAAAAGCCTGACACTTCTTTATAGCATCAAAATTATTGTCTACCACGAAAATTAGTAAGGTCACTATGGAGAGTGTCATTCTGAACTACTTTATTCAAACCAGAAAAAACCTATTAATGTTGGAGCTATTATTGTGAAATAAGTATTGGGTTTGATTGTGAATGGATCTGAAACTGGATTGGGACATCCATCGACTATTTTTCTACTTTACAGTTAATCACAAGTACCTTATGAAAGTTGGGAAAAAGTGCTACTTCCTTGGAAGCCGAAGGATCCAGAAGACTACTGCAACTATATTGGAATGGGAGATCAAAATGATATGAATGTACTGATGGATTAAGGATCTCATAATTCNATTGTTATTTTTAAATCAAGTTTCAAAAGCCTGACACTTCTTTATAGCATCAAAATTATTGTCTACCATGAAAATTAGTAAGGTCACTATGGAGAGTGTCATTCTGAACTACTTTATTCAAACCGGAAAACCTATTAATGTTAGAGCTATTATTGTGAAATAAGTATTGGGTTTGATTGTGAATGGATCTGAAACTGGATTGGGACATCCATCCACTATTTTTCTACTTTACAGTTAATCACAAGTACCTTATGAAAGTTGGGAAAAAGTGCTACTTCCTTGGAAGCCGAAGGATCCAGAAGACTACTGCAACTATATTGGAATGGGAGATCAAAATGATATGAATGTACTGATGGATTAAGGATCTCATAATTCCTCACGTGTTCAGCCTTACTACAACTCGAGTGCACTTTCAAAGAGGATCAAAAAGATAAAAAAAGATGTGCAGAATCTCATGCATGTGATTGGGAATATTACTGAAATGTTTGATCATCTGGATTGGAGAATGAAGGAACATTTTGAAAATACATGGTGTATTGAAGATGGATTGGTACATATGTTCAAGAAACATGCTTGGATAGAGAAGGAAAATTCAACTGATGAATTTTCATTTTGACCCTTCACAATCTTTATGCGCACTACCAATCAATGAGAGATATCCAGGAGGACGATAGTAAAGATAAAGTTTGATCTTAATTTATGCATGGAATATTTTGTGTAGTGCTGTTTGTTTTAGTTTGTTAAGGTAGATTGCATTGCCTTTCTAATGAACAATATGTATGTTTATGTTTTGAATTTTGATGTTTAAATTTCAGTGTTAGGATGTTGGTTTGTTTCAGAATACTGAATTTGATGATTGTTGGCTTGAAAAATGTTAGTTTGTAATAGCGCGGATTTTATATACAAACGTGAGTTTTGTGTTGTTTGTGAAAGTTATATGTTAGTGTGATGTTTATATATGCTTAGAAAGGTTTATTTAAGTCAAATAGAGGTTGACGTAAGTGGTACATAGTAGATTTCCACAGAAAATGAAATCTGAAAATTTTGAGTTTTGGCGCATGATGCGCCAATGGTCCGAACATGCTATATTGCCAAGAAAACTTCAAATCACACGGACAAACTCCATTTTTGCTACTTAAGTCATCTTCTACCTCAAGACCTTGGTCTAGTGCATCACATTGTGGAAGAAAAAGAAGGATTCATAGGCTAAAAACTATAGATTTCATCTTCTCTTGGTAAGAGCTTCATTTTAAATTAGAAATTTTTTATTTTCCCCATAGATTTTGGGAGATCTAAAAATTAGGATTTTTGCTGAAAATGCTAGAAGAAAACTCATGGTGAAAACTTTCTTACCAAATAACCTTGCTTGAAGAGTTAGATTTTTTATTTAGTAATTTATTTGGACTATATTTGGATTTTCATAGAATTTTCAAATGACTCCCTGAGTTACGGGCGGAAGACATTCCGAGGATTTTGATGCACAAAGACATTTTAGTTTCAAATCCCAGCATTGTTACAATACTCAGATGGAGACCAAGAGAATGATCCAGGAGCAGGCATTTGCAAACCCTGGTGGTGAGGTTGAGAGACTAATTCTTGCTAGGAATTGGTAAAGATTATACTACTTCACTGTTGTAGCAATTGTCCCGATGGTTCGAGAGTTCTATGCAAACCTGAGATTCAGTATTGATGATCACATCTTGGTGAGAGGTAAGCTAATTGAGTTTTCTACTGAAAGGATCAATGTTTTTTATTGTCTTAGAAACGTATATCATGACCAGTACGCTGCATTTGTAGTAACTGATTCATCATTGGAGGAAGTGATTGCATTTTTTACTGATGGAAGAGTGAAATGGAAGATTAGGAATAACAAGATAGTTAAATTCTCTGCTTCCATGATAGCTATTTAGTCAAAAATATGGCACCACTTCATTTTTGCTAGATTGTGCCAACAAATAATTTAGCGGATGTTACAAAAGATAGAGTTGTACTCAACTATTGCATTCAGAACATGAAGGCAATAAATTTTTGTGCACTTATAGTTCAGCATGCTCGGAGTATAGTTGGTAATTTAATAACTGGAGGATTGAGATAGCCTGCCTTGATTTTCACTCTATGTGAACAATCAATAGTAGAATCCCATAGAAATGAAGAGAGATTGCAGCCATAAAATTTGATTGGGAGACATATGATTCAGATAGTAGAATCATTTGTTGAGTCTAGAAGTGGAAGAATGGATAGGCCATCTAGATCTGCTACAAGGGCATCTACTTTTAGATCTACTTTGCTTGAAGGTATTGTGCACCAACTGATTATTCAACAAATGGATAAAGTAAATATTTAAACTAAGTTGAGAGAAATAGGACCAAGGAATGTATATAATGATGAATATCAGCAAAGGAGAGTTCAACATGATATTGAGTTTGAAAATGCCATGGTAAGACACCTTAGGGGTGAACCTAATGTGAACTTTTTTGCTTGCCCTTGTTTACTCTCTATGCTCCCATTCATGATGATGATGATGAGGAGGATGAAGAAGAAGAAGAAGAAGAAGAAGAAGAAGAAGAAGAAGAAGAAGAAGAAGAATCAAATAATGAAGAGGAAGGAGATGAAGATTGATGTTTTATGAGAATTGTTTTATTGTTTTGATGTCTGTTTGTTTTCATTATTTGTATTGGCATGTACTTTCATTTGAAAAACTTGTTATAGTAAAAGACTTCTTATGTTGTGTTGTGAATTTGCAATTTGTAATAGTAATTGTAGACTTTCACTTTTTCTACATTTTTAGTATTTTCAATTTAATATTTTAGTTTAGTTTTTCAATTTTTCTATTTATGTTTTCAATTCTCAGTAATTTCTCTAAAATGTATTATATTTTATTTAATGCTTTAAAGCTTGTATGTAGTTTTATAGTTAGTACCTGCAGTTTACCAGAGCCCATTTTCTTTGTCAGAAATCCTCTACAGGTTAGTTTTTGTTTTTCATGCAGTTATTGTTTTCTTTCACCTACTAAATTTTATATTAAAAACATCTTTAAAATCACTTAAGAACTTAAGTTTGGGGGAAAGAAAAATCTAATTTGAAAAGGAGAAAACTAAAATTTTTTTGTCCTTAAGTAACCATATTTAAAAAAAAAAATAATTGAACTTGGCCGGGGATATTAAGATTTAACTTTAAATGACTATACTTTTGTTTATAAATATTGAGGAAAATTTAGGTAAAACAATTTTAATAATCAAGGCCAATTCTGAAGTTAAGGATATTTAGTATTATGGGATAAAACTATGTTTTCCTATTTAAAGTAAAGAGAATTATATTTTTGAAGTGTTAAGAATTTAAGAGTTCATTTAAGGAGAAAAGAATTTGACTTTATGAGAAATCAAAACTAATATGAATTTATAAAGTTAAGAAAGGTAAGGAGTTTTAACTTTAACAAGAGGATAGTGAAGTTCAAAATTATTAAAGGCTATTCAGATATAGTAATCCTCACTTGAAAAAGAGAAAGAAAAAGAAAAGGAAAAAAAAATGATTGAAAAGATCCTAAAAGAAAAAAAAGGTGGGGGGGGGGAGAAAAAAAAGAGGAAAGAAAAGAAAAGAAAAATAAGTAGGGATAAGCCTGAGGAGATGCCTAATCAAAAATTGGCTTCACTTGAATCAACTTAAGGAAGGTGTTTTATTACATTTTCTAAACCTATATTGGATTGCTAGTAGCATTCCTAGTAAAGCTTTCATGAAGTTCTTTTTCATAACAATGTTCTAAATGTCCTTAATTTGACAAATTGCAATTCTTCTTGAACTGAATAGAGATTCAGAAACCTTAAATTTGATAACTAAATATTTTTAAACTTAGAGTTTGAATCTAAGTTGTTAAAGAGTTTTTATTAATTTTTTTCATTTTATTTATTAAACTAAAGTATAGAAGTTATAAGTTAATCTCTATATTAAGTTGTATGCTTTAATGTAAAAAAAGTGTCACTTAAGGACAAGTAACATTTAAGTTGGGGGATTTTGATACACCAAAATAATATATTGTTTTAATTATCTATCTTATGTTTATTTTTGGTGATATTGCACTTCAAAAAAGGGTATTTTTGTTTTTTTGTTGCACGTCTATAATTTTTAGGCATTTGGAGCAAAGATTGCAAAAAGGACGAAATTTGGAGCAAAAAGAGCCAATTTTGGATTCTGGTGCATGTGGGACAAAATCCAGAGAACTGGCGCATGATGTGCTAAGGATGAATTTTTCAAATTAAGGAAGTTTGAGACAAATTTTTTCACAAATTTCAAATGGACACTTGTTCTACACACCTCTTAGAGCAATTCAATGCATCTAGACACTTTGGAAGGTTCTTTTATGAAGAGATATGACTCTTGGATCAAATGACACATCTTTTGAATTCTAAAGAGTTGACTTTTGGAGGGAATTTTGAATTCTTTTCCAAAGGAGGCAGCCCAAAAATAAAAGAAAAAGACTTCTCATTTGTGTGTGTTTGACATTAGGGAGAGAGAGAAAGTGGCGTGAGATAGAGAGAGAGAGAGAAGATGAGATTTTCTTCTAGGGTTTTAAGAGGAGAAGGAAGGTGAGAGATTTCTTCTTCATTACATTTCTAAGAGAGAATTGAGAGTGATTATAAAGAGAGAAAGACTTGGAAAAACTTATAGAGATTTGTTTGGGAAGGAATATGAGATAAGTTGTATTTGTATTTCTTTTGTTTTGTAAACTTGTTTTTATATATGAAATTCATGTTTTATCATATCATTCTCATGAATTCTAGGTAATCTTTTTTATCCTTCTCCCTACTTAAAGATATGGTTTTGTGAAAAAAAATATTTTATTTTCCACGATTTTAAATGATAATAATTTGTGATGATTTGAACACCAATCTTTATTTACTTTTTGATCTGGCCAATTGAAATGCAAAAACCTGTTGAGAGACATGTTCTTAAATGAAATATGATTTCTACAACATAGGGAGAATCACATTTGATTTCATGGGAGAGCATGTTATCCATGGGATTGGGTGCATATAAATATGGAAATGTACTTTGTTGGATGTAGAATTAGAGATTTTATGGTGACAGATTAAAACCCCCAATTTGGTTCAGTTGATTGGAAACTAGTAGTAGGAGCTCTAGAGTGGCAGCCGGTATCCTCCAGGCCTAACCACAGAATTAGCGACCAAACTCTAAATTAGTCAATGTTCTTTATAGCACTCGGAAGAAGGTAAATAATAGAATTGCTCCTATTTGACACAAAACAGTTTTTATGTATATATTTTTAAATGATTTCAATTTCTTCACAAACCATATACTCATTGTAAAGGGGAAGGTTGTTTTCTTAAATTTGAACTTTTCATCACAACAAAAACTTTGTTTAATTTTTACAATTTTACTTTTGAAAGTTTAGTATTTAGTTTAGTTTAATTTCTATAGTCTTACATGTGAATTTTAATTAGCATTCACTTGAGTAGTCAATTTTCAAACTTCGCACTTTACTTTTAATTTTTTATTTTTGTTATAAAATAATTTTCATAATTTACTTCAGGATTTTCCAACTTCCCTGTGTGATCGATATCTAGGACTCTATTAGAGCTTTTTATTACTTGAATGATATGTATACTTGCGTTGATATTAAAAAAGATT
This sequence comes from Phalaenopsis hybrid cultivar, assembly GCA_002079205.1. NCBI lineage: Eukaryota > Viridiplantae > Streptophyta > Magnoliopsida > Asparagales > Orchidaceae > Phalaenopsis > Phalaenopsis hybrid cultivar. Next base: position 6,346 of record JXCR01036010.1, read on the forward strand.
TGAAAGTTAAAAAAGAGTTTTAAAAGATAAATTATTTTTATACAAAGTATTTTAGTTGGGATTATATTTCTTATTTATTACATATTTGTCTGCATCAAGTTTTTGGCGTCGTTAANGAGATTTGAAAGTTAAAAAAGAGTTTTAAAAGATAAATTATTTTTATAAAAAGTATTTTAGTTGGGATTATATTTCTTATTTATTACATATTTGTCTGCATCAAGTTTTTGGCGTCGTTAAGTGGCGTTAACTTGATAAATATTTGCATATACAAAATATGATATCACGGGTTGGGTTAGTAGATCCAAAAGTATGTCAACCTGAAAGAATTCAGTTCTCTATATACCATTTTTGAGGGATTGTTTGGGGATGATTCAGACACTGAAGATGAGAGAGGATTTTCCAGCCAACTTCATGATACTTATACATTATGTTTGGAAGAAAGCTTTTTGAAAAAAATCTTTATATCTAATCTTCTCAAATTTGTGGAAAATTGGTGTATTCTATAATTTTGTAATGAAATGTGACCATTCAGTCATTTTGCATACCTTTGAATTTTACCTTTATTATTTCTTAATAAGAATTGTTTGGTGAAATAAATCTGTTTCTATGCCTGCCTCATTATGCCTTTATAGAGTTTGTCTCTTCAGATAGCCCACACGTTTTTCCAAGAACCAAGTGAATCATGTCATTGCCTTCATGGTACTAACCACCGGGACTCATTTTTGGGAAGGTAATCTCCTCTAAAGTTATTCAACAAGGAACATAGAGACTGGCTTTTCTTAATCTTGGTGTTGTTGGTCAGATTTATCGTTGGGGCACAGATTAAGGGTTTATAACATCCTTATCGGTTGCCTTTTCTTCTTGTAGTGATTGTTTGGCTCGTATCTTGTACTTATCAAGGTCTAATTCATTCATTAAGATTATCACCTTGGTCGGGTTTCACCTCTTACCAGAACATATGTAGATCATATCTCTGCATTCAAGGGGGTAACTATCGAGACTTACTACTGCGGTGACTTATGTTTATCCCTCGTGGAGCTTATTGCTACAGGGTAGGGAATCACATCCAGTTCTTTATCTTATACAAGCTTAGAGATCGAGAATTTTTTATGCAAGAGCATTGTGGAATATTCTACTAATAAGACCCCTTTGGAGGCTAACGCAGGAAAAGTTTTTGGGTTCAAATTCCTCAAGTATCAGTTGATCCTGAGAGTATGTTAGAGAAATTTATAGTAAATGTTTCTGAATTACTACTTCCCTTTTTGATGTAAATGGTGTTGGCCACTTGTGACAGGCCGTACAGTGTGCTAGTAGGGTTTATCGACTTGTCTATATCGCTAAGATCCAAACATCCATTTAGAGGTACTAGACCCTAAGCCAAAGCCTCTAGATAGACAACAGAAACAATGCTACAAAGTCTTGATGTATTGCATGAACTTCTTGTCATGCTCCTGTGTAAGAATTTTTGAGTTCCACTTCCCCTCATTTGTGTAGCTTCCCTTCCTCTTGGTAGCATGCTCCGCACTCACCATACCTTTTAGGATGTTGAATCCAAAACTATCTTGTAAGGACCTCCCCAAGGATCGAAAAGGTAGGAACCTAGAAGGAGAAGTGGAGTCAAAAAGAAAATAATAAAAGTACACACACAGACTTGGCTCGTCGGAGCAAAATAGGGTATTTTCGGGCTCATTTGACCCATTATATATGTATGAAAAATAGAGGTTAATAGAGAGAAGGGGAGAGACTTCTCCTGACACAGTATAGGTCTAGTGAGGAGAGCCAAAAAACACTTTTTACATGTTAACTCCTATTTATCGAATTTTGGGGTCATAAAATGAAAAATTATATTTTTCCCTTGCTTTAATAATAGATGTCATAGGAAATTATTGTCTTTTTGTCATTTTTTTTACATTTGTAACTGATTTAGACATCTTTTTTATTTTTCCTAGACCCTTCGATTGACGAGTCCTTTACTCGATTGACCAAGCTGGTATCGATCAACTGCATTGCTTAGGTGCCTATTTGTCTTTGTCCTGGGAACCTGGTCAGCTTTGAGTGTGACATCCGGTCGCACGTAGCATGGTCATTCTGCTTTAAGTGTGGTATCCAATCAGCCCTAGCATGGCCGATCGACTTTCCTGTTTTTTTGTGATCTTTGAGGGGAGCGTTGAGAGAGCCTCGCTTTGATGTGATACCGAGGGTATTCAACCTTTCTTCTCAGTCGACCTCAGTGGATCTTTGCTCGGTCACCACTCTTTCAGTCGGTTGTTTACCAGTCGGATGACAGTCCTTCAATCAGTTGGCTTTGTAAATGCTTAGCTTTTGTTGTAGACCATCAGATTGCCTCAAGATCCATGCAATTCATTTTTGGGTGTAGAATAGAATTGTGTGCTATATATGTAAATGTCCCATCTAATTTAATTTACAAGTGTCATTTTCTAAATTAATATTCATACAATTTTAAAACGAAACAGTCAAATAAACTGCTTGCAAATATCTTAAAATACTTCCATTAAATCTCTGGTGAGTAGTCCATAAAAACCAATTCCATGTTCTCTAAACAAAAACAAGCTACTGTGGCTATTATAATAACAATTATAATAATAATAAACAACATCACGCTTTCAGTGCGCCACAGCAGACTAATCCCAACTACATTACAACTAGGGTTGTACTTTTATATTTAAAACTAGTTTATTTGATCCTAATTACTTTAAAACACTCAAAACTTACCTTTTCTTGATTAAAATGTGTATTAAAGATTTTTCTTAATTTCATATGAACGAATGTATTATGAATTTCTGCCTATGTTTTTTTGAACTACAGTGATTTTCACATGTCCTATTAATTAATATTCAATAACTTATCTCTTACTTCAAAAATCTAATTCATGAAAATTTGAGTTATAAAGTTGTTATGCTGTTCGTTTGAAAAGATTCAATTTTTCATATAAGGCTTCAAGTTTATTTATAATTTATATCTTTTATCATAAAATCTAAATAAGCTTAAAATGAAAGATAATTTTAGTGTCAAATATTACCATCATTTTTTGTGTGTGGTGTAATCTACAATGACAATATATGTTACCTTTTTTTTTTTAATAAGCAGCTACTGGTGTCCCAAAAGTTTGTTATTCGTGAATAATTTTTGTTCCGCTTGTTAAATGGCTTGTATTTGAATCGCCCGTTAAGAGAAATGAACAAGAATAGATTTTTCAAGCTCAAATTAGAATCTTGTCGAGCACGAATAACTCTTTTCTCAGTTATATTCAACTATTTTTAACTGGAAAAAGAAAATTTTATATATAATACATAAAATGATATAGTATACACATTTATATATATAATTAAACGACTACAACTTTTGTGTTTGAGTGGTGAGGTTCCTTCTATTGCAAAAGAAGTCTGTAGATTTGAAACCTGCACCTCACAAGTTCTAATAAATTTTGATATTTATCTCGGCAAATCAAGCCAAACATGAGTCAATTCAAACAAAACAATCAATCAAGCCGAAATCAAATAAACTTCTTATGAGCCTTTTCATACACAAATCAATTCGGAACACGAGCTAATACAAACCACTCGAGCACAAAGAGAGCTGTAACTCGCTCAAATGTAATGATAACTTTCTCAAACTTACATTTTCTTATTTAAATAACCATAATCATAATTATATATTGCTATCATTATTGTTACTATTATTGTAAGAATCAAATATGAAAATTATAATCTTAAAGCAGTCTCGTTTAAAGGACTGTTTGGTAAATCTAAGGTCATCCACAGGACATCTCGTCCCCAATTTCATTATTCCTCACCTTTTCTCAACTTCAGATTCAACAGTGTTATTCCTATTATTTCGGCTTATTTGTTATGTCAACCAGTGGATGGTACAATAACAAAAGAAGAAAAAACATATCATACCGTCTGTACGAAACTTCACATTTATGAAACATGGACTATGTTAGAGCTTGTATAATTGAACTTTAGATTTGGGCGTTTCATCATCGTCTTTTTATTGCTTTTCTTATGAATGCATGCATTGGATACCTCTTGAATCGGACGTGGATACAGATTTTACATATTCTATTTTTTTCCTATTTTTCATACTTCATTTATGTTTATGTAGATATTACATTTTAAAAAAATGAACCTTTTTTGTTTATGGAATGTACATACATATACAAAGAGTTGATACAAAGAGTTGATACAAATATTTATGTCGATTTTTTTGTGGCCAAAGAGTTGATACAAATAGTATGCGTCGAACATAGTATCGAAAAATCTTCACCGCATTAAAATTATTTAATTTTGCCGACGGTTTAGACGGTGTAGCCGGTAGTATATATTTGCCCTGAAAAATATGGACACAAATTCGACGCACATGCCCTAAAATTGTAATCTCACATGACCAAGCCTTATTTGTGCTCTCCCTCTTTCTCCATTCGATTGTGTTAGGAGCTCTGGTGACGTTTCTTCTCCAACGAGCGTCTAACATGTCAACAGTTTATACTGCGGTGAAATTGCGACTCTGATAAGTATTCTTTCGCTCTGAACGTAAGTTAAGTTCCCTTCTCCTATTTTTCCACTTGTCCTTCATTGTTTATTTGGATTTAGGTTTTGTTTTTATGTATATATTGAAGCTTCCATATTTAATATATAAAACATAAGAATTGTGTGTTTTGAATGTAAAGATTGAAGTTTGGTTGTTAGATAGGTAATATATAATCATTGTGCGGTTTACATGAAAAATTAAATTTTGGTTGTTAGATATGTTATACATAAGAATTGTGAGATTTATATGTAAAGATTGAAGCTTTGGTGGCAATACTTAAGATTGAGTGAATGCATGTAAAGATTGAAAAATAGGTGTTAGTTTAGCAATTCATATGGATTGATTAGAGTGAATGTAAAACATGAAGTTTAGGATGTAGATATGTAATAAATAAAATTTGTGTAGTTTGTATAAAAAATTTGAAGTTCATGTGTCACATATGTAATACATAAGTATTGCGTGATTTGTAATGTAAAGATTAAAGTTTGAGTGCTAGATAGGAAATGCATAAGAATTGAGTGGAAGATATGTAAGAAATTGACGTTTAGGTGTTTGATATGTAATTCATATGGATTGAGCGGAATGTATGTTAATATTAAAGTATAGAACGAAAATATGCCATACGTAGGAATTGTGGTTTGCACATAAAAATTGAGGTTTAAGTGTTAGTTTGGGTGTTTGATATGTAATACATATGGATTGAGTGGAAGGTATGTAAAACATGAAGTTTGGGTTATACATATGTGAACATTAGAATTGTCTGCTTTTATGCAAAACTTAAAGTTTTGGTTTTAGATATGTAATACAGAAAAATGTGTGGTTTGTCTGTAAAAATTGAAGTTTAGGTGTAGATATGTAATACATAAGAATTGAGTGGAATATATGTAAAACTTAACGTTTTGGTGTTCGATATGTAATACCTAAGGATTGAGTGGAATATATTTAAAAATTGAAGTATAGGTTGTGAGTATGCAATACACAAAAATTGTGTGGTTTGCATGTAAAATTTGTTGTTTTTATGTTAGACGTCTTCACAGTTAGAATTATCTATTTTTTTGATATCATGAAAACCATTCGAGATGCATGATATACATTATTTCAAAGATAAATAGCTCTGAGCAGCCACATTATATATTCTACTTAGCTACGAAGAAGCTCAACAATTTATATAGTAAGATTTTT
>JXCR01036012.1:0-82856 GCA_002079205.1 Phalaenopsis hybrid cultivar
GTGAAAAAGGAAAAAGTCTAAGTCTAACAACATCGTTCAAAACTCTATCATATTTAAAGGTAACGCAAAGTTATAAAAAATTAGCGAGGTGTAAATTAGGATCTTCATTTGGTGTACCTCCGAATTAATTATTTTGTACCATTTGGATAAAAGCAGGTTTAAGCTCAAATGAGTTAGCAGCTACATCAGGATTTTGGATAGATAAGTGAATTTCATTTACTGTACGATATGCATAATCTCGTAGAGGTCTCGGTTGATGTTCATTTTCTATTCCTTGATTATTCACATTATTTTCAATTGTGTCAGAATTTCTAGGTTCTTTTCTTAGTTTTCTAATTCTCCTAATAGTGCGTTCTAATTTTGAATCATAGGGTATAAGATTTTCAGGTCAAAATTTACTCATACAATTGAAATCAGCACATAGAAAAATAATTAAGTAAATATGAAAATAAGTTGCAACTAAAGTAAAACTTTTCTAATAGTCCTAATTTGCCTGTTACTCTAATTAAGATTTTTTTTAAAATCTAATTTTTACTCCTGACAATGGCACTAAAAAATTGACAACAGTTATAGATTTGATAAAGATGTGTATAAAATATTCAATAATAACAAAGTCACACTTAAGAATGCAAGTATACGTATCGCTCAAGTAATACAGGGCTCTAATGGAGTCCTGGATATCGATCCTACATGGAGTCATATTAGAGGCTACGAACTTAAGATTTAGAAAATCAATACTTAATCACAATAATATAGTTCAAATTGCATATTTGTCNCACATAATATTTCACTAACACATCACAATACTATATAAAAACAATTACAAATACATCACAATGGAAAAAAAAGAATCACATCACATTACAATTTTACAAAGTACTAATCAGAGTCTATTACAACTACAAATGCAATTTTTAAACTACAACACTAAACACTTATGCAAACATAAAATAAAATAGACAATAAAATGAAAGTACAACAACATACATCTATCTCTATCACAAAATTACAAAACAAAAGTACATCAATCACTATACAATATCAAAATCCCATACTATATTCTCGTCTCCCTGGTCACCAGGTGGATTGGGTTGATACTGAGCATAACGGGGGCATTCAGGAAAAGTAACATCAGGCTCACCTCTGTAGTGTCGGGCCTAGGCTTTGTAGTAAGCTATCTTGAAGTTAGAATGCCTCTGTAGATACGCACTATCATGATCATGTCTACATTCTAATCCCCCAATTCTTTCATTTATTTTCTCTATACTTTTCCGCTGCAAGGTTAACTCATTCATTAAATCATGAACGGTAGGGGAACTGGAGGAAGGAAGGTCATAACTAGTAGAGGGGATATCTCTACTAGTAGAAGGTTTTTTACTCCTACTCCCAGATCTCCATGCTTCATGGGATTCATACGTCTTTAAATTAGCTTTACTAATGTGTTTCATAGGGTAAACCCATTCTTCATCATCTCCATCTTCAACTCCAGAAAGTTGGCAAAGTGCATAAATGAGGCCAGGATGTCCTAGACCTCCACTTGATTCACTCCTTGTCGTGGTCAAAATTACTTATAAATACTTTTCCCCAAATTTATAGTTTGATTATTCTGAATATAGAAATTCATAATAGCTCTATCTCTTGTTACCTCACTATGGTGATAAGTTGGTAACAAAGTAGAGGAAATAAAATAGTGTCACACTTTAGATGTAGCATTTAACATGGAAGCAGAAAAATTTACCCGTTCTTGCTGCTTTATCTTCCATGTCTCTTTCCCATCAGTGAGAAAGTTAATGACATCCTTCAGCAGGCTTTCCATTGTACTGAATGTTTCATAATTGCAGATATAGAAGTTTGGGACTTCATAAAATGAGCTAATGCTGGGGACACTAAACTCAACAGAAAACCCTCTTACTAGAACGGTTTCATCCTCATAAGAGAACGCATTGGCATATAATTCTTTAACAACATTCACAATAGCTTTGTTGGTGGTATAACAGAAATTCTCCCACCTCCGTTCAGCAATAACTCGTTCAACTTCTCCTCCCGGACTCTCAAAAACACGATCTTGGATACATTTCTTACCTTAAAATACTGAAGTAAATCTCGACTGAGCCTTCGCATTGAAGAAGCGAGACTCGTCAAACTCAAGTCACCTCTTTTGTCGCGGAGTCATTTCAATCTAATCAAAATTATATAAAAAAAAATTCCAAAATATACTTCAAATACTCAAATAATGGCTTCTGAGAATGACTCTAAGAATTTAAAACTAAGTTCTATGAATTTCTTCCAAATATTTTCTCCACATTCTAATTTTTTTTGGATTTGCTTAATGTGGGAGAAAGTCAAGGTGAAAATCAAATATTTTTAGTTTGGAGTGAAGCTCTTACCGAGGTATGATAATATCCAATGTCTAAACGCTTTGAAATTGCCCCAAATCCAAGATCTCTCAAGCCCTAGGTTGAAATTTTCATTTTTTAAAGGAAGGGGATGATGAATAGTGGCGGTTGTCTGGTCAAAATCGTGGTTAAAAGTGTTTTTTTTGGTATGTCATCTTCGGCGGGGTCTTCAGCAACGTCAGCGGGAAAATCCTTTAATCATCTCTATTGAATTAAATAGCCTAAGTCTCGGGAAAAATCCGCCGTCAGCGGCGTCGATGGCGTCGTCGGAGAGATTGTTAAAATTGGTTCAATTTCCAGATTTTCACAATTTTCATAAATTTCAAGCCTCGTCGACATCTGTTTAATCATTCTAGACATAAATTTTTAAGTGATTAAATGATGTACTAACACAAATAACATTCACAACACAAAACATAACAATTATATATAAAATTCAAGGGTTACAATACACGTTACACGACACACATAAGTTTGGTATTTTCTCAAACTAAGTACATCAATTCAGCGTTGCAATCCAAACCACAACACTCTAAACGCTGAAAACAAAATATTTTATGCTCAATCTCAACTATACTGAGATCTAAAAGAAAATTTTGAAAGTAAAGCAAACGCATAAGTTCAAATCAAATCACACACATAGACATATAGATAGTAAAGTAAATGCACCATTCCTCCGATTAAGTCCTTGTTTCTTCTCTGATATCGCCCGTCGATTGAACATGAACAAAGAGGTTATAGAAGGGTCAGTATGGGAATTCTTCAGTAGAGTCCTCTTCTATAAATCCCATCTTTCTCATCAACCATATCAAACTTCCTTCGATATGTCCAAAGTGATCAAAATGCTCTTTAATCCTCCAGTCTAGACGATAAAAAAAAATCAAAGATATTGTTAATTGCACTCATAATATTTTGTACCTCTTTCTCCAATTTCTTGATTCTACGCAGGATCACTAGTGTCTTGTCTGGAATTAGAGACTGAATAGGTAGTGAATTCTGAGACGATTGATCTACAATAATAGTCATATCATTCTCATCTTCATTGGCTGGTAACTTCTCGGTTGGGTCTAAAAGCTTCCAAGGTAGAAGTACCTTTACCCAACTCTCATAAGATACTTGGAATTGACTACAAGGTAACAAGATTGTTGAAGGATGTTCAAGCCCATTAGTCAATCCATGAATGATCAGGCCCAAAACAGACTTCATGATTTTCAATCCAATATCAATCGACAGTCCGATTTGAGTACAATAATTCAAAATAGCACTTTCTTTAGTAACTTTACCAACCTTCATCATCGGTAATAATTTTTCAGAAATGACGAAGTGCCAGTATTTAGAAATGGGGTTTATAATTGTAGCAGAGAAACTAATATACCCGTTTTCTCTTATTTTGCAGTCTTCAGTCTCGTCCGTTAAATATTGGTAGATCTCATTCATCAGATTTCTTATCAGGACAAAGTTGGAATAATGGTAGATAGGAACATTCTCGATCATATATAACTCATTAATTTGTGTAGGAGTAAAAGTTATCCATCTGCCTCGCACATAGACGACTCCCTGGTTAATTCCATGCAAATTAGCATAACTCCTTCACCACAGAAACGACTAAGGCGGCAGTAGTGTAGCACAACACTTCCCATCGTCATCGGACAATCATCTCTTCAATTACTGCCAAAGGATTGTTCAATCCTTGATTTACGAATCTTCTTTCTTTGATTAATCTCTTCTTTATCAGCACTTTGTTGAAGATTTGTTGTGCCTTGAAACTAACAAATTTTCTCCGGTCGAACACTCAAAATCTAGGATTTTCAGTAGAATTGGAAGCCATAAGGATAAATTTAGTGGAGTTTCAAGTCGTTTTTGGGTAATATGAATTTAAGATCTAAGTTTGGAAGTTTATAGGGAGTAATTCTCCCCTAAAACCACAATTTCAAACTCCAAAAATAGACATCTCGCCGTTCTCACCGTCGGCGGTGTTGATGGCGCCATCAGCAAGCCTTGAGAATTAATTGTCTGGAGTATCGGGAAAAACTCTCTGTCAGCGAAGTCGATCCTGCCGTCGGCACCTAAGGCAAAAATTCACAGTTTCGCTCTGGTCCGAATGCGTTCCAATTTTCTCTATGGATCTAATTTTTATGAAGATTCAAGGGTAAATGCGAGTAGTAGAGTTCAATACTACCACAAACTAATGATAATTTCAAACAAAAACACTATAATCAAAATAAAAATAAAGATAAATATGGGTTGCCTCCCATAAAGCGCTTAGTTTAACGTTGTCAGCCCGGCCTATTTAGATATTATTCAGGTTAACTGACCATTAAAACCCCTTTAAAATTTAGACTTTTACCCTCAAAATACGGCTTTAATCTGTGTACATTTACTTTAAATCTATTCCCAGTCTTTTGATCTTAAATTTCAACAGCTCCGTAAGCATAAACTTGAGTCACAGTAAAGGGTTCTAACCAATGAGATTTCAATTTTCCAGGGAATAACTTCAACCTTGTATTGTAAAGCAAAACTTCTTTTCCTGGTTTAAAGTTCTTCTGGTTAATCTTCCGATCAAGCCATAACTTAAGTTTTTCCTTATAAATACTTTCGTTATCATAAGATTCATTTCTTAATTCTTCCAATTCATTCATTTGTAACAATCTCTTCTCACAAGCATCTTTCAAATTATAATTAAATTCTTTAATCGCCCAATATGCTTTATGCTCCAATTCTACTGGTAAGTGACAAGTCTTTCCAAAAATCAGCCTGTAAAAAGTCATTCCAATACAAGTTTTATAAGCAGTCCTGTAAGTCCATAATGCAGTATCCAATTTAGTAGACCAATCTACTCTACTAGGGTTACAGTCTTTTCCAGTATTTGTTTAATCTTTTGATTAGAAACTTCTGCTAACCCACTACTTTGAGGGTGATTTTTGAATGTATTTATTCCTGAAATGGGATCCTTCGTCAGTGATAATCACTCTTGGCATTCCGTATCTAGTGAAAATGTTTTTCATTAATAATCTTGAAACACTTTTAGCGTCACAAAGAGGTAATGCTTGTGCTTCAATCCACATTGAAATGTAGTCTACCACAACTAATATGTAGAAATTCTTAGATGAAGGAATAAATGGTCCCATGAAATTGAATCCCCAAACATCAAAGGTCTCAACTTCTAACATGAAATTCAGAGGCATTTCATTTCTTCTAGATATATTGCATACTCGTTGACATCGATCACAAGTTTTTATGTATCTGTAAACATCTCTAAAGAGAGTAGGCCAATAAAATCCAGCTTATAAAATTTTATAAGCAGTTTTATCAGTTCAAAAATGTCCTCCAAATTCATAACCATGACATTTATGAATAATTAATTCAGTTTCTTCATAAGGCACACATCTTCTCATAATAAGATCTTTACATTGTTTATATAAGGCTCATCCCAAAAATATGCTTTTGCATCATGAATGAATTTTCTTTGCTGTTGCAATGTTAGCATAAGTGGCAAAAAATCACTTACAATATATATAACAATATTAGCATACTATGGTATTTTCCACTCATTAATATTATAGAGTTTTTTATCATGGAAACTGTCTGTAATTTCATTGTCAGTGTCAGATATTTCATGATATTCTAATCTCGATAAATTATCAGCAATTCGATTTTCAGTTCCCTTTCTATTAATAACCACAAAATCAAACTCTTGCATCAAAAGTATCCATTTAATTAACCTTGGTTTGACATCCTTCTTTTGCATCAGACATTTAATAACAGAGTGATCAGCGTGCACAACACATTTAGTCCCAATTAAATAAGATCTAAATTTGTCAAAAGCATACACTATAACCAGTAACTCTTTTTCAGTAACAGTGTAGTTAATTTGAACATCGTTAAGAGTTTTACTAGCATAGCATATAACTTTAAAAATATTATCATACCTTTGTCCAAGAACAGCTCCAATAGCATAATCACTAGCATCGCACATCAGTTCGAATGGTTTCTCCCAGTTAGGTGAAACTGTTATAGGGGCTGTGATTAAGTTTTCTTTTAATAACTCAAAGGAGTTTAAACAGTCTTCAGTAAACTCAAATTTCTTGTCATTTTCTAAAAGTTGGTAGAGAGGTTTGGTAATTTTTGAAAAATATTTAATAAAACACCTGTACAAACCAACATGTCCAAGAAAACGTCTAACCCCTCTTACATCAGTAGGAGGTGTTAATTTAGATATAACTTAAATTTTTGCAGGGTCTACTTCCATACATTTTCTAAAATTTTATGCCCTAACACTACTCCTCCTGCAACCATAAATTGACATTTCTCCCAATTTAGAACTAAATTAGTTCTTTCGCATAACTCTAAAAATTATTCAAGATAGTTTAAGCATGCATCAAATAATGTTCTAAATATAGAGAAATCATCCATAAAAACTTCTATTCCATCATCAATTAACTTACTAAGTATAGACATCATACATCTCTGGAATGTTGCAGGTGCATTACATAATTTGAAAGACATTCTTCAAAAAAGCAAAAGTTCCAAAAGGACCAGTAAATGTTGTCTTTTCTTGATCCTTAGAGCAATAGGAATTTGATGGTAGCTGGTTATCCATCTAAAAAATAAAAATATTTGTGCCCAACAAGTCTATCCAATATTTGGTCTAGGAATGGTAAAGGGAAGTGATCTTTCCTAGTGGCAGTGTTTAATTTTATATAATCAATGTAAATACACCATCCAGTAACTTGTCTGATAGGTATTAATTCATTATTCTCTTGTGCTTCAGCAGTCACCCCTCCTTTCTTAGAAACACATTGAATTGGACATACTCAAGCACTGTCCGAAATAGGATATATAATTTGAGCATCCAACCATTTCAAAATTTCCTTTTTGAATACTTCTTTCATCGTTGGGTTCAATCTCCTTTTTGGATCAACTCTTGATTTATATTGTTCATCCAGTATAATTCTATGCATACAGATCGAAGGACTGGTTCCTTTAATATCGTCTAAGGTCCAACCAAAAGCTTTCTTATATCTTTTTAATGTATCCAAAAGTCTTTGCTCTTGCAAATCATTTAACTCTGAAGATATAATAACAGGTAATGTAGATGAGTTTCCCATAAACACATACTTCAAGTGGTTAGGCTATGTTTTCAACTCAAGTTCAGGTGGTTTTATAATTGACAGAACTAGATTCTTATCAGTATTTTCTGTAATATCCAACATCTCATATCTTTCCTTAACATAATCTAATTCTTCATTTTCTATTTTGCCCAAAATAACTTCATTCTTGTCTTCAAAATCTTTTTTTTCTTCAAAATATTCTTTAAAATACTCGTTCAATAGATGTTCACTAATTTTCAAGCGAAAACATTCATTGTCTCTTTCAATAGTAGGGTATTTCATAGATTTTGCAATGTTAAAAGTCACTTCTTGATCGTTAACTCTCATAGTTAATTCTTCCTTTTGAACATCTATCATAGCTCTTCCGGTACCTAAAAAAGGTCTCCCTAAAATTACAGGTATTTTTTTATCTTCCTCCATATCTAAAACAATAAAATCCATAGGAAAGATAAATTTATCAACTTTTATTAACACATCTTCTATAACTCCCTTAGGATATGTAATTGAACGATTCGCTAACTGTAGAGTTACATTCCTCATTATCTAAAACAATGAAATCCACAGGAAAGATAAATTTGTCCACTTTTACTAACACATCTTCTCTTCCTCCATATCTAAAATAATGAAATCCACAGGAAAGATAAATTTGTCCACTTTTACTAACACATCTTCTATAAAGCAATGAAATCCACAGGAAAGATAAATTTATCCACTTTTACTAACACATCTTCTATAACTCCCGGAAAAGTAATTGAATGATCTGCTAACTGAAGAGTTACAAAAGTAGGTGAAACATCTCTTAATTAAAATCCACAAGAAAGATAAATTTATCAACTTTTACTAACACATCTTCTATAACTCCCTTAGGAGTAATATAAATTTGTCCACTTTTACTAACACATCTTCTATAACTCCCTTAGGATATGTAACTGAACGATTTGCTAACTGAAGAGTTACAGAAGTAGGTGAGACTTCTCCTAATCCTAATCATTTGAAAATTGATACGCTAACTGAAGAGTTATAGAAGTAGGTGAGACTTCTCCTAATCCTAATTTTTTGAAAATTGATTCTAACTGAAGAGTTAAAGAAGTAGGTGAGACTTCTCCTAATCCTAATCTTTTGAAAATTGATCTAACTAAAGAGTTACAGAAGTAGGTGAGACTTCTCCTAATCCTAATGTTTTGAAAATTGATAGAGACATAAGATTTATTTACTAACACATCTTCTATAACTCCCTTAGGATATGTAACTGAACGATCTGCTAACTGTAGTCTTACTAACACATCTTCTATAACTCCCTTAGGATATGTAACTGAACGATCCGCTAACTGAAGAATTACAGAAGTAGGTGAGACTTCTCCTAATCCTAATCTTTTGAAAATTGATAGAGGCATAAGAATAACAAAAGTACGTGAGACTTCTTCTAATCCTAATCTTTTGAAAATTGATAGAGGCATAAGATTAATGCTGACTCAGTAGGTGAGACTTCTCCTAATCCTAATCTTTTGAAAATTGATAGAGGCATAAGATTAATGCCGTCTTAATCCTAATCTTTTGAAAATTGATAGAGGCATAAGATTAATGCTGTCTCCCAAATCACATAAAGCTCTTCCATTCTTCTATAACTCCTTTAGGATATGTAACTGAACGATCCGCTAACTGTAGAGTTACAAAAGTAGGTGAGACTTCTCCAATCTAATCTTTTGAAAATTGATAGAGGCATAAGATTAATGCTGGCTCCCAAATCACATAAAGCTCTAATCCTTTTAAAAATTGATAGAGGCATAAGATTAATGCTAGCTCCCAAATCACATAAAGCTCTTCTATAAAACGAAAATTGATAGAGGCATAAGATTAATGCTGGCTCCCAAATCGCATAAAGCTCTTCCATAAAAGAAAGATCCGCTAACTGTAGAGTTACAGAAGTAGGTGAGACTTCTCCTAATCCTAATCTTTTGAAAGAACAATCTGCTAACTGTAGAGTTACAGAAGTAGGTGAGACTTCTCCTAATCCTAATCTTTTGAAAACGATCTGCTAACTAAAGAGTTACAGAAGTAGGTGAGACTTCTCCTAATCCTAATCTTTTGAAAATTTGCTAATTGATTACAGAAGTAGGTGAGACTTCTCCTAATCCTAGTCTTTTGAAAATTGATAGAGGCATAAGGTCTAAAACTCCCTTAGGATATGTAACTGATCGGTCTGCTAATTGAAGAGTTACAGAAGTAGGTGAGAGCTTAGTCTTTTGAAAATTGATAGAGGCATAAGGTTAATACTGGCTCCCAAATCACATAAAGCGATAATTGAAGAGTTACAGAAGTAGGTGAGACTTCTCCTAATCCTAGTCTTTTGAAAATTGATATAGGCATAAGATTAATGCTGGCTCCCAAATCACATAAAGCTCTTCCATAAAATTTTTCATCGATATGTAAGATTAATGCTGGCTCCCAAATCACATAAAGCTCTTCCATAAAATTTTTCACCGATAGCAAAGAGTTACAGAAGTAGGTGAGACTTCTCCTAATCCTAGTCTTTTGAAAATTGATAGAGGCAGCGCTAACTAACGAGTTACAGAAGTAGGTGAGACTTCTTCTAATCCTAATCTTTTGAAAATTGATAGAGGCATATGATTAATGCTGGCTCCCAAATCACATAAAGCTCTTCCATAAAATCTGTCACCAATAGCACACGGTATAGTGAAACTATGTGAATCTTTTAATTTTTCTGGAATCTTTTTCTAAATAATTGCACTACACTCTTCGCTAAGTTCAACATTCTCATTATCAATGAACTTCCTTTTCTTGTTCAAAATGTCTTTCATAAACTTCACATAATTGGGCATTTGCTCTAAAGCTTCTACGAAAGGAATATTTACATTTTTCATAAATTTCACATAATTGGGCATTTGCTCTAAAGCTTCTACGAAGGGAATATTTACCGGAATTTCTATAAACATAAAGAATTGTTTATCTTTTTTGTGTTGTTTCAATCTTTGAGGAAACGGTGGTGGAGGTTTCTCCACAGTAATTTTTATTGGTGTAAGTGGATGCTTCAGTCTTTGAGGAAATGGTGGTGGAGGTTTTTCCACGGTAACTTTCATTGGTGTAAATGGATACTCTAAATTGGGTTTCAGGTGGAGGTTTTTCCACAGTAATTTTCATTGGTGTAAATGGATACTCTAAATTTGGGTATTCATGATCTTTTCTTTTTCTGAATCCACTTTCTCTTTTCAGTTTTTGTTTCTTTCTGCACTCTTGTTTACAATTCTTTTCCACTTCATAATTGTATCAGTTTTATGTGATCTTTTCCTTGATCTTTAGGATTTAATTCCACAGTACTAGGAAAAGTTCCCAATGTTCGATTTCTAAGTGCAGTAACGATATGCCTCAATTGGTTTTCAATATTCTTGATAGCAATTCCTTGATTTTGTAGCTGGTTTCCTTGAATTTGTAATTGATTTCATTGATTTTGCAATTGTTAACCCATGTTCAGTATCAGCTCTTCCATAGACAACTTCTTTTCCTTAATCTAAGTGTTACTCTTAATTCCTAGAGGATAAGAAGGTCTATAATTAACATTTCCTTGGTTAGATGAATTTCCCAATGGGTTTACTAGGTTGTTTGCCCATTATTGTTTCTTAGAAGAATTGTTATTCCAATTAAAGTTAGGATAACTCTTTCAACCTAGGTTATAATAGTTCGAATAAGGATTATTGGGTCTATTGTTAATAGCAATTAGAGTCTTATAAGAAGGTTAAACATCCACAAATTGCCCAAATGAATTCTCTTCCATCATAGTAGGTGTTGGAGAATAATTCATTCTATAATGNAAGCATACCTATTCCTTACCCTTTGGACCAGGCATAAAGAACATTGACTAATCCTATGCTTGGTTACTGAATCTGCAGCTAGGCTGGGAGGATACCGGCTCCCTCTTTAAAACTCCCACGTTCTCCTCGTTTGAGGGCTAACATCTACACTTCAACACCCAAATGATAGGACTGAATTGAGGATTTTAGTCTATCACTCTAAAATCTCTAATTCTACACCAGATAATTTTTATTTCCCTATTTATTTGCACTAAACTTTTAAGGACTTTGACCTCCCTAAATTTTGGAGGAAATCCCCACTTTAGTTGTAAAACTCAACATATTTTCACAAATCAATTGACCAAATTGAAAGTAAATTAAGATTAAAGTGAAAAGATCATCACAACCTCTTTAACATTCTCATGGCACAACCAATTAAAATCACAATTTCACAAAATCTCAAGACAAGGAAAAAGATAGAGAAAACTACTCATAACTCATGGAGAAGATATGACAAAACATGGATTTCATATATAAAAGCAAAGTTATACAAACTGCAATATGTAAATACAACTTATCTCAAATTCCAAGTAACTCCTCGAAGTTCCTCTGAATCTCTTCATTTCTTTACAACACACAAAATTATCCTTTGAAGCACTAATGAGGAAGAAATCTCTCACTTTCCTTCCACTCTTACAATCTCTCGAAGAATTCCTCACAATACCTAACCATAAATTACACTCCTCTAGACACCCGTAGACCTCTCGACGCTCTCTGGACACTCTGGACTCTCCTTTTTTGACCTTGAAAATGTTTTTTTTAAGTTGTAGAAGATTTTTCAAGAGTTGCTTAAGCGTCCCTTCAAAAATTGTCCACATTCAATGCATCTATTGAGAGAATCGTCGTTCTCTCCGTCGGCAGCCTCGATGGCGCTGTCGGCGGCCTTCTAGAATATTTAATTTTGGACTCTTAGGAAAAACCCATCGTCGGCGGCGTCGAGGACGGCGTCTGCGGCGTCAAGGGCACTATCGGCGGCGTCAAGGGCGCCGTCCGCGCCCAAGATCAATTCTTCATATTTTGGTACTTTTTGCTCCAAATTCGCTCATTTTTACATCTTTTTGCTCCAATAACCATAATTCACATGCCTGCAACAAAACATCAAAAATATCTTTCTTTGAAGTGCAATATCATCAAAATTAATGTAAAATAAGTATGAAAATCTCAACATATTTTTCTTTGGTCATTGTTTACTTTATTTTTATTTATAAAAAATTACCAAAAAAAGTATCAAACTTTCATTCCTATCATTGCATCTATAGTTTGAGTAAGAATATTTTGTAAAATAGAATTTGTTATCTAACTTATTTTGGCTTATTTAAAGATTGAAATTCTCCCTTCTTTTGACTTATTTAAAGATTGAAATTCTCCCAGTGGGTTTGATATTTGAGGCTTAATAAAAAAGTCATATATTACTTGATAACGATATGTATACTTGCGTAGTATCCCATAGTTAAACATAACAATTGCACTCTTATTTGCTTCAAAGTGTTATTTTTGGCACCGTTGTAAACTAAGAAATATAAGTAAGGAAAATTAAGAATATAACCACATACATTGTAGTACTATCATATAAAATTGGGATCAAGTTTTTCGCGCCGTTGCTAGAAATTAAAGTAATAAAATATGAAGAAATTTTCTTCTAGATAGAAAATTTCTATTTTTAGAAAGTCTTATTTAAACTTTTAGATATATTATAGGAATATTGTAGTGTTGTTTTATATAAATTCTTGTTTCTTTTATTTTATTTTATGTTGTTTTGTAGTAATGTATGTGTAGTTCAGGTTCTGAAGGACTAGTGCCTAATGATTCTAAATTAGAAAGAACTATTAGAAAAAAAAATAAAAGATACAGAAAAAGACCAAAAATTTCAAAAAAATGGCAAACCAAAATAATCATAATGTTGAAATTAATCAAGAATTTAACCTTTAAGAGATTATGCAAACCTTACAGTAGATGAACTTCATTGAAGTATTCAAAAACCTGTTGTAGTGGCTAATTCATTTAAACATAAACCTACTATTATCAAAATGGTATCAAATAATCAGTTTGGGGGAGCACCGACTAAAGATTCAAATTTACATCTTGCTAATTTTCTTGAATTATGTGGTACATTTAAATATGATGGTGTTTAAGATGATGCTATAAGACTTAGACTTTTGCTTTTCTCACTGAGGGATATAGCTAAGATATGGATAAATTTGTTAGCACCTAGATCTATCAGAACTTGGGGTGATTTAGCGCAGAAGTTTCTTGCTAAATATTTTCTACCATAAAAAACTACAAAGTTTGGAAATGATATTACATCTTTTTGTCAGTTTGAAGGGGAATCTTTTTTATGAAGCATGAGAATGATTTAAAGAATTACTGAGAAAGTGTCCACACCATGTTATACCAAATTGATTAATAATTTAAACCTTTTACAATGGATTAGGTGGATCTCTTAGATCTATTATCGATGTCGTGTTGGTAGTTCATTAATGTCAAAACCATTTCATGACGCTTATGATTTAATTGAAGAGATAACTACTAGTAATTTTCAATGACCTTCTGAGAGGATAAATCCTTAGAAAGTAGCCAATATTCATGAAACTGATGCTTTTTCAATGTTAGCAAATCAAGTTGGTAAAATTTCAAGGAAGTTGGACAAATTTGGAATGAATTTTTTTCAACCAATTTAAATGATTGAAGAGAATTCAGTAGGCCAAATGGTAGATACTCGAGCATCTTTAGAAAATTTAAAAGCCATAAACAACAAACCAAATAACCCATATTCAAACTATTATAACTCAGGTTGGAAGAACCATTAACTGGAATAATACTTCAGGTGATAATAATCAACAATGGGGGAACAACAAAGTAAATCAGTTGGGAAACTGGAACAACCAAGGTAATAATAATTATAGACTTACTTATCCTCCAGATTTTAACAGTAACTCACAATTCAAGGAGAAAAAGTTGTCTATAAAAAAAGTAGTGCTACAAATGGAAAATAAATTACAATGTCAAGGAGCTACAATTAGAAATATTGAGAATCAATTGGAGCTAATAAAAAATTCATTAAGTAATAGATCCCAAGAAACACTTCCTAGTAATATAAAATTAAATCCAAATGACCTGAATAAAGATTAAGTAAAAGTCATTCAAGTTAGAAGCAAAAGAGAATTAGAAGGTAGAGTTCAAGAAGAGACTGATGTAGAGAGAGGAAAAATTAAAGAACTTGAAGAGGATGCTCCAAAAGGTTTAGAGAGACCTATTCTTCCACCTAAAATTGACTTGAAAAAATTACCACCTCCATTTCCTCAAAGACTTCGTCAACAAAAGTTAGATTTTCAAAAATTTTGGAAATCTTTAAAAAGCTTACGATTAATATTCCATTTGTTGAAACCTTTTAATAAATGCCAAGCTACATGAAATTTATGAAGGATATTCTTAATAGAAAAAGGAAGTTCAAAGATAATGAGACTGTTGCACTTAGTACGGAGTGCAGTGCTATAATTCAGAAAAAGC
This sequence comes from Phalaenopsis hybrid cultivar, assembly GCA_002079205.1. NCBI lineage: Eukaryota > Viridiplantae > Streptophyta > Magnoliopsida > Asparagales > Orchidaceae > Phalaenopsis > Phalaenopsis hybrid cultivar. Next base: position 14,881 of record JXCR01036012.1, read on the forward strand.
TTCTTGAAAAGCTTTACAAACCTAGTAGCTTCACAATTCCATGTGCAATAAGAGACAAATTTTATGGGAAAAGTTTATGTGATTTAGGTAAAAGCCCTAACCTTATGTCATTATCAAAACATAAAAGATTGAGATTAGGAGAACTATCCCCTACTGCTGTAACTCTACAGTTAGCAGATCATTCAATAACATATCCTAAGGGATTTATAGAAGATGTTTTAGTGAATGTGGATTGATTTATCTTTCCTGTTGATTTCATTGTGCTAGATATGAAAGAAATTAAGGACATACCAATCATTTTAGGGAGATCTTTCCTAGCTATAGGAAGAGCAATGATAGATGTACATAAATGGGAATTAACTATGTGCATCAAAGATCAAATAGTTACTTTTAACATTTCAAAGTCAACGAAGTATCCTGCAAAAGGTAAAGAAGTTGAATGTTACAGAATGGATGGGATAATATATCTAAGTGAATGCTATTTCAAAACAACTTTTAAAGAGAAATCTAAAGAAAGAGTTGGAACACAAGCAAGAAGAGGAATTGGAGCAATTTGAAGATTTTTATAAGGAAGATTCAAATTATGTTCGAGAGAGTTTTGAAGTTTTGTACATGATAAAAAAAGATAAATCTTTTTGTCCATCTATTGAAAAACTTCCTGAACTTGAGTTGAAGTTACTTCCTGAACATTTAAATTATGTCTTTTTAGGTGATTCCTCAACATTACCGATTGTAATTTTCTCAAATTTAACTACAAAAGAAGATGAGAGTTTAATGGAAACTTTGAAGAATTATTAGAAAGCCTTTAGAAGGACAATTGCTGATATTAAAAGAATTCATATGAAAGAGAATTGCAAATCCAAAGCTAATCCTCAAAGGAGATTGAACCTGTTGTGATAGAATTTGTTAAGAAATAAATTTTAAAGTGCTTAGATGCTAGAATTATCTACTTTATTTCAGATAGTGCATAGGTTAGTCCAATTCACCGTGTTTCTAAGAAAGGAGTGACTGTGACTAGAATGAGCATAATGAGTTAATAACAACAAGCAAGTCACAGGGTGGAGTATATGCATTGATTATAGAATATTAAATCTCGCAAATATCATATTCCACTACCCTTTCTAGATCAAAAGTTGGATAGACTAGCGTGGCATAAATGCTTTTTTTTCTGGATAGATAAATTGGTTATCACCAAATATCTCCTAAGGATCAAGAGAAAATAACTTTACCAGCCCTTATGGTACATTTTATTTTAAAAGAATTCCCTCTAGTTTATGTAATGCCCGTGCTACATTTCAAAAATGTACGATGGCTATTTTCTGTGATTTAATTGAATAAAGAATTGAAGTTTTTATGGATGATTTTTCAACGTTTGGAACTTCATTTGAATCATGTTTAGAAAATTTATCAAAAGTTCTTAAGCACTGTGAAGAAACAATTTTAGTCCTTAAATGGGAAAAATAACAATTTATGGTAGTAGGAGGAATTGTTTTAGAACATCATATATTAGAAAATGGTATGGAAGTAGATCTTGCAAAAATTTAAGTGTTCGCTAATTTACCTCACCCAACAAATGTGAGGGAAATTAGGAGTTTTTTAGGACATGATGGATTCTACAAGAGATATATTAAAGATTTTTCAAAAATTGCTAAGCCAATATGACATTTGCTTTAAAAAGATGTAATTTTTAATTTTAATAGGGAGTGTCTAAAAAAATTTGAGCTATTAAAAAAAAATTAATCATTGAACAAATTATTGTTTGACCAGATTGAGAAAAACCTTTTGAATTAATGTGTGATGCAAGTGATTATGCTATTGGATGAGCCCATTTATTATGATAAAAGTTTATCCTTATAGAGCTGTGGATATTAAAGATTCTAAAATTGAGAAAATATTTAAAGTGAATAGTCACAAGCTGAAGCTCTATTTTTTAGGGGATCAACTTAAATAAATGATCTTATGTTGTTCGGTTAACCAGAATAAGCACTGGTTATGTCGGGCTAATGACGTTAAACTAAGCGCTTTGTGGGAGGTAACCCATATTTATCAGTGTGTTATTTTATTATGTTAAATTTAAGAAGATTATAGTAGTATTTTGAATATATAATGACTTATTGATGATTCTAAGACCTTAATAGATGACTTAGACATTTTAGAATGAGTATTTGGACGTTAAGCATACCTATGCTAAATTAAGCACCGGCGCTTAAGCGCCAACATTCGGTGCTTAAGTGTGGTGGTTAACTAATCATGCTAAATTACATTTTTAGAAGAATTAAATGTGGTTTAGTGGGTTTTAACGTGGGATAATGGCTTGAGAACGTGTCTAATAGTTTTAGGCTTAGTCCAAAGCCTATAAATAGTAGGGATTGCAGAGAATTCTCGCTCCACTTCAATTTTCACCCTAAAGTTTAAGTGAAGAGTGAGAGATCATGGAAAAATGTCTACTTAGAAGATTGATATGAAGAAGAAAGAGGAAGCCATGAAGAAAAATATTGTTAGTCAAAGTGTACAAAAGTTATATAATGGTTTCCTAGCCATTAGTATAGAAGGAATAACAGAGAAGATTGCAAAGATTGAGGCTGCATGGCTTCAATTGAAGTAAAGGTGAATGAGACTGATGCACATTTTGAGCTTATTGGATGTCAACTTAAGCTGCAATTTAGCTATACAAGTTTTATAGAATAAGCAGACAAGACTATGTCTTTGAAAAATAAATGGATTGAAGAAGAGTCAACCAGAGTTATTCACCACCGTCTGTTCTATCAGATCTATATTCCAAATGCCCCAAGAGAGACAAATGAAAGGCCAGATATCATTCCACCAGAAGGAGAAAGGAATTAAGTTCTAAGTTTAGTTTTTATTTGTGTTTGGTGTTGTGATGTTTGTATTAATTTTATTTTATTCAATGTTAATTTTGCGTAGTATTTGAAATATGTGTTTAGGAATTATCTCATCCAAGGCTCTTTGGATTGAGAATTCATGCATCATAAGCGTTTGTATTTGTTTATGAATTAATATAAGTGTTTGCTTGTGTGTAAAATATTGTGTTGAATTGAATTAGAAAAAATTGGAGAATTTTGAGAAAGAGGATAGTTAAAAGGGTAAGAAAATAGTTATTAAGATTTATAAGACCATTTAGGGGTGGTTCACTTAGGCTATAAGTGCTTTTCATTAAAAAACTAAAAATATCAAAATTCGTGCACTGGAGCCTAAGCGCCAAAACCACATGCTTAAGCACTGGACAACACGAGAGGTAGGTGCCTAAGCATCGAACCAGTCGTGCTTAAGTACCGGTTCACTTAAACTGGTTTGCGAATGGCTAAAATGGAGAATTAAGCTGAAAAATGCCATTTTTGACCTTTGACGTCATCTTCTACCCTTTGAGTTCATGAGTGTGGATCTAAGGCTTCTTTTAGAGTGAAGATTTCATTTGGAAATCAAGCCAAATTTGCTAGATTTCATCTTCTTGAGGTAAGAGCTTGATTTCTATGTAAAACTTTTTATTTTCACCATGTATTTTGAGCACATTGGGGATTTGACCGAAAATCACTATTCTTGGTGAAAATTTGCAAAAATCGATGGAAAATACATTGAATGATGGTTTAAGCTTTTAGAAGTTAAGTTTAGTGAATTAGTCTTGAAATTACGATTTATTATAAATTTTATGTGATTTTTAGAAATTTCCTCAGGAATGAAGAGGAGCAAATAGAAGTCCCACTTCAATTCAAGTAAGTTCGTTAGCTTCAAAGCTCAGGAGAAATATACGAAGCACTGCATTCAAGAAAATAGATTCTTGAGCATTGTTCAAAAATACAAGTGGAGCAGTGGAAGATTTATTGGTTCACTGATAGTTGAAACGATTTTGCTATTTTTTTAGCTGTAGTTGTAATTTCTGTAGTTCGGGACTTCTATGTGAATCTCCCTAAAGCTGAAGAAGATCATGTTATGGTCTGAGAAAAATTAGTGTCTTTCTCCCTTGAGGTAATAAATTTGTTTTACCTACTGCCTTCTAGCATATTGCATTTTATACAAATTATAATCTTACTTAGGAGGAGTTAGATGAGATCATATTATCATTGACTACGAAAAGAGCAATATGGAAGATAACAAATGAAAGAAGAGTTAATTTCCCTGCGTCAAAGCTAGATGCCACATCGAAGGCATGGCACTACTTTATTCAAGCTCTTCTGCTCCCAACCAATCACCTTAGTAAAGTTACGAGAGATAGAGAAACTTTGAACTATTGCATTCAATAGTTCAAGCTGATTGATATTGGATCTCCGATCTATCAGACTATCATCAGTTCTACTACAGCTGCCACTACTGCAGGTTTGGGATTCAAATCCTTAATCTTTTCTGTTTGTGAGGAGGCGGCTATTAGATTCGATAGTTGAGAAGAGATACTGCAACCTCTAAAGCCTATCATGAGCATTAATGTGAAATCTTATTTACAACATTCGATATTTGGGTGCAGAGGCAAAATTTCTACGAGTTTAGGGGCTTCTACTTCTTATGCTTCTACCTCATGTGCATCCACATCACAAGGTCAGGCTTCTAGTTCTGATTCGCAGGCTCAACTAGTATAAAATATGTTAGATAACATCAATTATAACACAAATAATGTATTAAATTTGGAGAACTTTTTAGATCATATAATTGGTTATATAAGAAGATACATTGAACATGAAGAAAAATTTCACTCATTTTTGGAAAACCTTATTAGGGGTGACCAAAGTGTAGTTTTTCCTTCATATCCACAAAATCCTTCTTATGAACCTACTACTTTTTCGAATAGTGATAGTGATGATGAGGAGAAGATGGAAGATTAATTTGAATAGTTTAATTTTTATTATGAATTTTTTATGGTATAGTTGTATTGAATTTTTACTTCGTTTTGTGTTGTACTTATTTAGACTGCTATTGTTTGTGTTTTATTTTGTTAGATATCGTTGTGATTTATTTGTGTTACTGTCAATAGTTATGTTTTATTTTTGTGGTAGTAATTGTGTTAACTGTGTTATTTAGTGTATTTTGTTAGTTTATGTTGAACTTAATCCTGAATAGTAGGAAGGTTTAGAATATTACTAACTTTCACTTAAGAACTTCATGTTTAAATTTTTCAATTTACTATCATGTATTTTTTTTATGTTGTAGTTGTGAATTTCTGTTAGTGTGTTTTTTTTTTCTTTTATGTTATCCCCCACTGCATAAAAGTTTAATGAATCTCAATATGTTAAGGTAAGTTAAAATTTGTTAATTAATTTTTACTCATGTTTTTAATTTTTGTACTTGTATATTTAGGATGTAAAAATTCTTGTAAGCATGCTATTTTTATTTTTCATTCATGTCTCTATATAAATTTGACGCCAATATGTTTTATCTTATTAAAAATTTATGTTTGGGGGCATGAGAAACAATTTCTAAAACTTGAATTTTATTTGTTCTCAAATGTGCTACAAATAAATTTGATTTTGACTTGGGAAAAAATGATTATGTATATGAAGTTATATTAGGGAAGTAAAATTTTGAACATAGAAATGAGTAAGAATATTTATTTGAAACTTATAGTAACGAAGCAAAATTTAAAGTTAAAAAATTTTATGTAGAAATGATAAATATTGTGTAACTATCTTTAGTAGGAGAAATTGTATTTTTTTGAAGAATATAGAAGGGTTAGACTTTTATTTTCAATACTTAAATTTATTTTATTAAAAATAATTTTCAAAGCTATTTTTATATTTTTATGTAAAGGATATATATCAAAACTTTGCTTTATGAAAGGAGGAGTGGAATTCTAAATCATTAAAGGAATATCCAGATATAGTAATCCTCACCTGAAAAAGAAAAAAAAAAGAAAAAAAAATAAAAAGAAAGTTGAAAAGAGGAGGAGAAGCTTGAGGATTAGTGCCTAACAAAAAATTGGTTCCACATATGATCTTTTTAAAGTATAAGACTTGAGAAACTCTTAAGCTTAAAGATATAATACAAAAAGAATAATTATTTTTAATAAAAATTTTTAAGTGGAGAAGATGGAATGTATAAACTCTATATTTGGAGAATTTACATGTATTTTTGTACTAGGTAGGAACTCATATATTCAAACTTTTTTACATTAAAGTTTTCCAAACTCTAAGTTGGTCTCATGTACTAAAGTTTTTTCTAAATTGGACTACTATATTTCTAGATCAAAATTTTAGAGTATCCTAAAGAAACTCATTTACATAACCTACTTATTTTGGTTTTAAAAGATTGGAGTGTCACTTGAGGACAAGTAACATTTTACGTTTGGGGGATTTTGATACACCTAAAAAATATATAATTTATGTACATATTTTTATATCAATTTTTTAGGATATTGCATTTTAATGGAAGGTATTTTTGTGTTTTTCTTTTAGATACAATAATTTGGATGAAAAATGGTGAAATGAGTGAAAAAAGGATCAAATTTTGAGCAAAACAAAAGGTGTGCAAAACTAGTGTGGTGCTTAAGCGCCTTGAATTAGTGCTTAAGCATCAGAAAATCCAAGAAGACTGTGCCTAAGTGCCACATACGTCGCGCTTAAGCGTCAGAGGTAGTTAATTGAAGATTCAATGAATTTGGATGAATTTTTGAAGGTGTCTTTGAAGCAAATCTTGGTGACAACATGGGATATGGTTAATGGCTACAAAAATACATTCAATTGACTTTTGAAAGGAGGCAACTCTCAGAATTTTCAATAAATGTGGACACATTTTGAAAAGACACCAAAGTACCTTTTGGAAAACTATAAAAGAAAACTTGGATTGGATTAAAGAGAGCCCTACGTCGCCGCCCCTTTCTAGCCACCGCCGATGCCTCTCTCTTAGATTAAATAAGATACACTTTTTAGAGAGAAGAGGAAAGTTCCTCTAAATTTTATTTTATGGATGAATATAGTGGTTATCACCAAATACAAATAGCTCCTGAGGATCAAGAGAAAACAACTTTTTCTAATCTTTATGGTACATTTGCTTCTTGAAGAATGCCCTTTGGTTTATGTAATGCACCTGCTACATTTCAAATAAGCATGATGGCTATTTTTTTTATTTACTTGAGAAAGGAATTGAAGTTTTTATGGATGATTTTTTATTGTTTGGAACTTCATTTGAATCATGTTTAGAACACTATTAAAAGTTCTAAAGCGCTGTGAAGAAACAAATTTAGTTCATAATTAGGAAAAATGTTAATTTATGGTAGCAAGAGGAATAGTTTTGGGACATCAAATTTCAGAAATTGGTATGGAAGTAGACCCTGCAAAAATTCAAGTGATCACTAATTTACCTCACCCAACAAGTGTGATGGAAAATAGGAGTTTTTTTAAACATGTTGGATTCTACAGGCGTTATATTAAAGACTTTTCAAACATTGCTAAGCCCCTATGCCATATACTTAAAAAAGATGTAATTTTTAATTTTGATAAAGAGTGCCTAAAAGCTTTTGAATTATTAAAAAAATTAGTCACTACACCAATTATTATTTCACCAGATTTGAAAAAACCTTTTGAATTAATGTGTGATGCTAGTGATTATGCTATTGGAGTTGTTTTAGGATAAAAGCATGATAAGATTTTTAAGGTTATCTACTATGCTAGTTGAACTCTTAATGAAGCTCAAATTAATTTTACCACAACTAAGAAAGATTTATTAACAATAGTATATGCTTTTGAGAAATTTAGATCATACTTAATTGGAACAAAATGTAAAGTGCATGCAGATCATTCTGCTTTTAAGTATTTAATGACAAAGAAGGATGCAAAACTAAGATTGATATGATGGGTTCTTCTTTTGCAAGAATTTGACTTTGAAAGAGTAGATAGGAAGGGAGATGTGAATCAAATTATTGATCATTTGTCTAGGCTTGAATTAGAAAAGTCACTCTATTTTGAAAAAGAAATTAATGAACATTTTCCAGATTGAGAATAGTTCAATGTTAGTGAGTAGAGTGTTCCATGGTATGCTGACATTGTGAACTTCATTGTTCGTGATATTATACCTCATGGAATGACATACCAACATAAGAATAAATTTACATTTGAAGCTAAGACATATTTTTGGGAAGATCCATTTTATATAAACAAGAAAAAGATCTTATTATTTGAAGATGTGTGCCTTTAGAAGAAATTAATGAAATTATCCAAAAATGTCATAATTCTGATTTTGGGGGACATTTCGGTGTTCATAAAAAAACATGCAAAATTTTACAATTTGAATTTTATTGGCCTACATACATTTGGATGTCAACGAGTAGGCAATATTTTTAGGAGGAATAAGATGCTCCTCAATTATGTGTTAGAATTTGAGATATTTGATGTTTGGGGATTAGATTCCATGGGACCATTTATACCATCTTTCAGAAATTTATATATATTGTTAACAGTAGACTATGTATCTAAATGGATAGAAGCTGTTACTTTAAATTGATGTGATGCTCAAAGTGTTGCAAAGTTTTTAATAATGAACATATTTTATAGATTTGGGATGCTGAGAGTGATCATAACTGACAGGGGAAGTGATTTCTGGAATGCAATGATGGAATATCATATAAATCATAGAATTGCTACTGCTTATCATCTTTAGACAAGTGGGTTGGCTGAATTATCTGATCATGAAATTATAAGAATATTACAAAAATATGTAAATCTAAATAAAATGGATTGATCGACTAAACTTAGCTATGTTTTGTGGGCTTATATGACTGCATACAGAACTCCTATAAGAATGTCCCCATACAGACTAATATTTAGGAAAGTGTGTCATTTACCAGTTGAACTTGAACGTAAAGCATATTGGGTGATTAAGGAATTTAATTACATTTCGAAAGATGCTGGTGAAAAAAGATTATTGCAATTAAATGAGCTTAAAGAGATAAGGAATGAATCTTATGAAAGTGCTAAGATTTACAAAAAAAGATGAAGATGTGGAATGATCGGAAGATTCTTACTAAAATTTTTCAGCCAAGGCAATAAGTTTTGCTTTATAATGCAAGGTTAAGATTATTTCCAAGCAAACATAAGTCCTAGTAGATGAGCCCATTTGTTGTAATGAAAGTTTATCCTTATGAAGGTGTGGATATCAAAGATCTTAAAATTGATAAAATATTCAAAGTGAATGGTCACAGGCTGAAATCCTACTTTTAGGTGACAAATTTAAATTAAATGATTTTATGATGTTGAGTTAACTAAAATAAGCACTGGTTACATTGGACTGACGATGTTAAACTAAACATTCTATGGGAGGCACCTCATAATTATCTGTGTGTTTGTTTTGTTTTTTTTTTATGTTGTTGTGTGTTATTTAGAAAATTCTAGTAGTATTTTGACCATATAATGAGTTAGTGATTATTCTAAGACCTTAAAAGATGACTCATACATGTAGAACAATTGTTTGGACATTAAGTTGACTTGTGCTAAATTGAGCACTGGCGCTTAAACACCAAAATCCAATGCTTAAGCGTGGTAGTTAAAAAACTTTTGTTAAATTTGGTTTCTAGAAGTTTAAACCATGAATTGGTTAGCTTGAATGTGGAAGACAATTATAGGATGTGCTAATGAGTTTAAGAGGGGTTTAGAGCTTATAAATAGAAGGGTATGATTATAAATCTCACCACATCTCCATTTAACCCTAAATTTTAAGTAAAAAGAGAGGCTTTTTGAAAAATGCCATCTTGGGAGAGTGATTTGAAGAAGGAGGAAGTAATGAGAAAGAATTTTATTAGTCAGAGTGTACAAGAGATATACAATGGTTTCCTAGTCGTTAATATCGAAGGAATAGCGGAGAAGATTACTAAAATTGAGGCTAACATGGCTTCAATTGAAGCAAAAGTGATGGAAGTTAACGTACATCTGGATCATATGGGATGGCAACTTAAGATGCACTTTAGCCATAACAGTTTTATAGAAGAAGTAGATAAGGCAGTGTATCTGAAGAATAAGTGGATTGATGAAGATTCAAGCAGAGTTATTAATCATCGTCCGTTCTTTCAGATATACGATCCAAATGCTGAAGGAGAGACTAACGATAAGACATAATTTGTTCCATCGACTAGAGAGTGGAACTAAGTTTGTGATTTAGTGTTTATGTGTTTAATTTTTGTTAATGTTAAGTGTTTTAATGTGTGTTTTATGTTATTAAGATCTAGTATTATTTTTAGGAATTTTCTCATCCAAGACTATTTGGATTGAGAATTTATGTATTTGAAAATGTTTGTAATCATTCGTGAATGAATATAAGAGTTTTCTTTGTGTAAAATTTTATGTTATTTAGTGTTGAATTGAATTAGTTAAGAATGGTGAATCTTGAGTAAGAGAAGAGATAAGAGGGGAGGAATAGTTATTATAGTGTTTTGAGACCATATAAGGTTGCTTATGTTAGCCTAGATGTGCATTTCACTTAAATAAAAATAAAATAAAATTTGCTGCCTAAACAGAGTGGCAGGTACCTAAGCGCCAAACCATTTGTACTTAAGCGCTGGTTCATGAAAACTGGTTCGAGAATGGTTTTAAGTGTAAAATTTGCTCAAAAATACCAATACCGAGCCTCAACTTCATCTCCTACCTTCAGTTTTTGCTATTTGGAGAGCTAGGGCATCATCTTAAGGGAAGATTTCTTGGTGGTTTCAAGCCAAATTTGCTAGATTTAATCTTCTTGAGGTAAGAGCTTCACTTCTATGCAAAATTTTTTTATTTTCACCTTGTATTTTGAGCACATTCATGAGCTACCCAAAAATCACTATTCATGGTGAAAATTTGAGAAACATTGATGGAAAATGCATAGATTTGTTAGTTTTAGCTTTTAGGAATTTAGCTTAGTTTTTTGGAGTTGAATCTGAAACTTTTTTTTGAATTTTATACATTTTTTAGAAAATGACAACAAGAATGAAGAGAAGCCAAAAGAAGGCTCCATTCGATTCAAGTAAATTTGTTAGTTCGAGAGCTCAGGATTGATAGAGTGATGCACTGCATTCGAGGAAGTTGATTGCTAAGTGATGTTTTAAAATTTTGGGAGGAGTTGTGGAAGATTTGATTGTTCGCCGCCAGTGGGAGCGATTCTATTATTTTTTTGTTGTCACTATGATTTCTGTTGTACGGGAGTTCTATGCAAATCTCCCTGAAGCTGATGAAGGAGTCATAGTGAGGGGGAAGACAACACAATTTTCTCCTGAGGTAATTAATTTGTTTTATCATTTGCCCCCAAGTACTTTGTATTTTTATTCAAACTATAATCTTACTAAGGAGGAGCTAGATGAGATTATTTCATCTTTGACTATTGGGAGGGGGTTATGGAAGATTACAAATGAAAGAAGAGTAAACTTTTCTGCTTCAAAGTTGGATGCCACTGCAAAGGCATGACATTATTTTATTTCTGCTGGTTTGCTGCCTACAAATCACTTGACTGAAGTGACTCGAGATCGAGAAACCTTGAACTATTGCATTCAGCAGTTTAAGCCAATTAGTATTGTAGATTTGATTCATGGAGTTAGTACCAGCTCAACTGTCGCTGCTACTACTGTTGGTTTGGGATTTGCATCTTTAATCTTTTCTTTATGGGAGTAGGCTGGAGTTAGAATTGACAGCTGAGAGGAGATCTTACAACCACTAAAGCCCATTACCAGCGTGAATGTGAAAACTTATTCACATCATTCTATTTATGGTTGGAAGGGTGGATTCTCTAGTAGTTCTGCTCCCTCAACTTTGTGAGCTTCTACTTCACATGCTTCTACATCATGGGGTCAGACTTTTGGATCTGATTCTTAGTCACAAAAATTACAGAGGATTTTGGACAATGTCAATTACATTGCGGATAAGGTATTGAACTTAGAGCTTTTTGCTGAGCATATCGATGGATACATGAAGAGACGATGTGATTATGAGGAGTAATACACCATAATTATGGAGCATTTCAGTGGAGGTAATCAGGATGTAGTATTTCCTCATTATCCTAGATATCCACCATATGAGCCTACAATTTTTTGGCTTAGTGACAATAGTGATGAATAAGATGGTGGTGATTAGTTTGGATATTTAGTTCTATTTTCTGTTTTTAGTTTATGTGTTGTTATAAATTGTTGTTGGTACTAGTATTTTGTACTTTTTGTTATGTTTTTAGTTGTGATTGTAGAGACTTTTAGTTTTTGTTATGTTGTGCTTTGTTTAGTATACCTATTGTGATGTATTTGCATTTACTAAGTATTTGTTATATGTGGTAATAATTGTTTTAATTGTGTTGTTGTATTTAGTTAGTGTTTATTGAACTTAATTTTAGAATCTTAGGAAGGTTTAGAATTTAGCTAACTAGTTACTTAAAGATGCATGTTTAAAATTTTCAATTTACTACTATTTATTTTTCTTTATGTCACGGTCATGTATGTTTGTTAGTGAGTTTGTTTACTTTTATGTTATACTCCACTGCATACAAGTTTGATGAATCTTTGTATTATAAGTAAATTAAAATTTGATCAAATAAATATTTACTCCTATTTTTAATTTTTGTACTTGCATATTTAGGATATGAAAAGTCCTGCAAGTATTTTATAATTGGTTTTCATTCTTGCTTATTTATATATGGTGCTAAAATGTTTTATTTCTAATAAAAATTGAAGTTGGGGGGGGGTGAAGAAAAATTTTTCTAAAACGAACCTAAAATTTTTTTTGTTCTCAAATGTATTTCAACTAAATTTGATCTTGATTTGAAAAAAAATGATTATGTATATGAAGTTATATTAGGGAAGTAAAATTTTGAATATAGAAATAAGTAAGAGAATTTAGTTAAAATTTATAGCAATGTAGAAAAAATTAAAGTTAAAATTTTTAGTGTGGAAAATGCTAAATATAGTGTAACTATCTTTAGTAAGAAAAATTGTATTTTTGAAACTTTAGAAATTTAGACCTTTTATTTTCAAAAGTTAAATTTCTTTTATTGAAATTAATTTTCAAAACTATTACTATTTTTGTAAGTGAAAACTAAATATCAACTTTTGCTTTAGGAAAGGGAAAGTGGGATTCAAAATCAGGTCTATACAGATATAGTAATCCTTGCCTAAAAAATAAAAGAAAAAGAAAAGAAAAAAACAGATAAGAAAAAGAGAAAAATAAAAAGAAAAAGAAACTTTTAAAAAGAAAGGAGAAGCTTGAGGATTAGTGCATAATCAAAAATTGGTTCCACATCTGATCTTTTTATATTATAAGACTTAAGAAACTCTTAAGCTTAAGGATATAATATAGTGAGTAAAATTATGCTTAATAAAAATTTTTAAGTGGAGATGATAAAATGCCTAAACTCTATATTTGGAAAATCTACAGTAATTATGGATTCAATAGAAACTCATATTTTCATAGTTCTTAACATTAAACATTTCTAAATTCTAAGTTCGTCTCTTTCACTAATATTTTTTCTAAATTGGACTACTATATTTCTACATCAAAATTTTGGTAACTCCTAAAGAAACTCTATTGCATCATCTTCTTATGTTGGTTTTTAAAGATTGAAGGGTCACTTGAAGATAAGTAACATCTTAAGTTTGAGGGATTTTAATACACCTTAAATATATAGTGTTTTTATACACATTTGTATACCTATTTTTGCCATTATGCGCTTTAATCAAAGGTATTTGTGTGTTTTTATTTCAGGTATAATTAAATAGATGGAAAAATGCTAAAAGGAGTGAAAAAGGGTCAAATTTGGAGCAAAAATAAAGAAAGGTGCAAAAATGAACTCAGGCGCTTAGTTGGCGCCTAAACGCCAGGTAACCCACACTTAAGCGCCAGGTACCACACACTTAAGCGCCAGAAGTTGTTATGAGATGAAATATTTAATTTGAATGGATTTTTAAAGAGGTTTTTGAAGCAACCCTTGGTAAAAACATGGGAAATAACCCATGGCACGAAAATTCATTCAATTGGCTTTTGAGGAGGTAACTTCTAGAAGATTCTTTGAATGGAGACACCTTTTTGAACAAACACCAAGGAACCCCTTGGATTTTTATAATAAAAGACTTAGATTTTCCAAGAGAGGAAGCCAGCTACCCATCAGATTTTACAGACATCATCCATCCAAGCTGTCGCTGCCTATCGGCGCCGCCACCGTCCACCATTTCTTTTATTTTGAGTGTTTAGTTTGTATTGTGAGTAAAGGAAGAGAATTCAAAGGAAATTCAAGACATTTGATGGAGAGGATTTGAGATAAGTGTTTATCTTTATGACTACACTTGGTTTTAATTTAGATTTATTTTTATGTGCATGATTTCTACTTTTAAACTCATCTGTGCTTGTGTTTTCTCCATGAATTTTGAGTAGTTTATTTTACCTTTTTCCTTAAAATGATAAGTGATTAAGTGTTGAAAGGAAGTTGTGTGAAGTGTTGGGCTTTATTGTTGGAAGAAGTTGTGATTATTTGAAGCCTTGCAATTCATTTACTTCTTGATTTGGTCAATTAAGAAGTTAATGCCTATTAAGAGAACATGTAACATACGAGATGGTATTTTCTTAGTAAAAAAATGGTTAGAATCACATAATGATTTCATGGATGAGAATGCAGTTCATGGGGTTGAGTGCAAATAAATAGGGAAGTAAGCATTTTAATAGTGTAGAATTATAGTACTTTAGAGTGACATGCTAAAGGCCCCGATTTGATTTATAGTTTTAGGTTTTGATACGAGATGTTAGCCCTTAGGTGGAGGGAGAAGAGGATTATCTTCACTGCCTAGCCGGTCTTCAAGGCTATTCAAACTATAGATTAACAATTGTTCTTTATAGCATCTCTAGTAAGGGTAAAGAATATTATTGCTCTTATTTGGTACAACACATTTAGAATATATCCACAACAGAATTTCTCTACTTATTTCTGATTCATGATAAGGAAAAATATATTTTCTCTATATCGAAATCATCTTGAAAGTATTTAGTTAAGTTAATTAGTTGCTTACTTTATTTTCATAAATAAAAAATTACAAAAAGAATCGAATTTGGATTCCTATTTTAACATCTTAAGTTTAGGTAAAAATATTTTGGTAAGTAGAATTTTGTCATCTTAAATTTCTAAAAAGCATGTAACCATTTTTTCCCTGTGGGTTTGATATTTGGGACTTAATCAGAAAGTTTTATATTACTTGATAAAGATACGTGTACTTGTGTAATATCCTATATTTAAACTTATAATTATATTCTTATTTGCTTCATAGTTGAAAAATTACCTAGCTTTTGCTTAGAATCAAATTTTTTGCTGTGTTGCAAATTAAGAATAACTATTAAGAAAATTAAGCAAATAATCATGTACATCTCATTTTACATATATATTGAAAGTCGGGATCAACAAGCACTCTCAATTCTTTCTTAGAAGTGTAATGAAAAAGAAATCTCTCACCTTCCCTCTCCTCTTACAATCCTTGGAGAAAACCTTCAAACCCTTGACTTTCTCTCTCTAGGAATGAAAAAGGTGACAGGAGAGGGCCTATATGAAGGAAGGCAACCTCTCAAACCAACAATAGATGTTTATCTAATATAAGGGAGAGGCAATAGGTCACTGGATAAAAGAAAGTCCAGTGGGGGAGGAATCCTCCTGCTCAGTAATGGTTCTTCTGTATAAAGACCCCTTCTAGCCAGTCAATTGGATGGTTTATTTCCTTCTCTGTGGATATGGGAGAAGTTGATAGAGAAAAACTTAAGCAATTGATGAATACCAGAGATCCAGCTGATTAAATTCCATGGGGTATCAGAAGACCCATGGATTATGTTAATAAGTTGCAAGGAGTCAGATTCTACCCATAGCTGATCTAACAGACATGATCTGGCTAAGGTGATGGCCCAAAATACAGCTTGACATTCTGCTTCAAGGGAGTCAAAAGCTTTAACAGGAGATTGAAAATATAAGATACATTTCCCCTCATGATTCCTGAATACCACACCAATACCAGTAGACTGAGATTTGTGGCTGCCATCAATGTTAATTTTGGTCCATCTAAACTTTGGGAAGGGTCCAGCAAATTTTCAATAATTTGGTAATGTGTGGCTTGAGAGAAGGACCAATCTCCAACACAGCCTCAAACTTTTTAAATTTAATCAGTTTTTGTATAAAATCAATACAATTGAGACCCACCCTTATAGGATCTAGATGGGAGTTGTCATGCTTTACTTAGTTTCTAGCCATCCAAACAAACCAAGCCACAATGTTGGGGATGTCCTGAAGATTAGATCCCCTCCAATCAGACCAGCAAATATAAAAAACCTTCCATGTTAGATTCATTGTTGGAATCTTGAGTTTACCATTCACAAAAGACCAAACTTCTTGTGCCCAAGTGCAGTCAAAGAAAAGATGGGTAATAGTTTCCTCTTGGGACTGGCAAAAATTGCATCTGGAAGGACCCCTCATACCCTTCAATTTCAAAATATCATCAGTGGGAATCAATTTTAAGAAGAGTCTCCATATGAAAAAAGACATGGATGGGGTGAGAAATTTATTCCAGATTGTATGACCCCAGTGTACCACCAGTTGGGGAGGCTGAGAAGGGAGTGCGTTCTTTTTTATAGCTATTTTGTCCTTAACTCCAGGTTTTACAAATAGTTTCTGAATATTGGATAGCTGAGAAGGGCTGCAGAAAGGAAGAATTGGAGTGAGGTTCCACTTGCCATGAACCCAGATGTCCTTCACAAGCACAGGAGCAGCTGGGGCATTCTGATCCTGAAGAAGACAGCCTTCCAAGGACCAATTATCCCACCAGATGTTAACCAAGCCCTCACCAATTTCACAGACATACAATTGTTCAGCATCCTTCCTAACTTTTAGCATCCTTTTCCAAATGGGGGAATCCCCTAAACCCACAGAGAGTTGGGTGGGGTGTTGATACTTGCAATATTTNTAGGAATTTTTTATTAAGACCTAAATATCAAACCCACAAAGAAAATTAGCAATATGCACTATTAAACAATAAACTTTCTATTTCAAAAAGACAATTACTTAAACAGATGAGATTTTTATAGTAATTAGAATTCAAATATTTCTGGTATTTTTGATATTCTGACAAAACAGTAATAACTTCTAAAGATAACTTGAGTTTATGTAAATAAAAGCATTGAATATGAAAATATATTTCTCCTTATCATGAATTGGTAATAAGTACAGGAATTTTGTTGTGGAAGTGTGCAAATTGTGTTGTGCCAAATAGGAGTCATAATAATTCTTACCCTTACTAGAGATGCTATAAAGAACATTTGCTAATTTAAAGTTTGAATAGTTCTGAAGACCGGCTAGGCATGGAAGATACTAGCTCTCACTCTAGAGTTCCCTCGATTCTCTCCACTTGGGGGCTAATATCTCGTATCAGAACCTAAAACAATAAACCAAGTTGGGGGCTTTAACCTGTCACTTTAAAGTTTCTCGTATCAGAACCTAAAATAATAAACTAAGTTGGGGGCTTTAACCTATCACTTTAAAGTCCTCTAACTCGTATCAAAACCTAAAACAATAAACCAAGTTGGGGGCTTTAACCTATCACTTTAAAGTCCTCTAACTCTAACACTTCAAAAATTATTTCCCTATTTATTTGCACTAAATCATATGAATTACATTCTCATTCATATAAACCAATAAACCAAGTTGGGGGCTTTAACCTATCACTTTAAAGTCCTCTAACTCTACACCCTTCAAAATTATTTCTCTATTTATTTTCACTTAATCATATGAATTACATTCTCATTTATACAACCTCATGTGATTCTTCTATTTCCCTATTTATTTGCACTCAATCATATGAACTACATTCTTACTCATACAACCTCATGTGATTCTTTCCTATTTATTTGCACTAAATTATATGAACTACATTCTCATTCATACAACCTCATGGGATTCTTTCCAATTGTTGACTGACATATGAACTACATTCTCATTCATACCAACTCGTGTGATTTTTTCCAGTTGTTGACTGAGACAATGCCAACCCAGTTCTTACATATTCTCACAACAAATTTTAACAACCAGATAGGCCAGATTATAAGTAAATGTAGTACATGGATTTAAATCATAAAAACTTCTTCCAACATTTAAAATTAATACTCTTCACAACTTCCATCTAACACTTTAATTACTTATCATTTTAAGGAGAAAGATAAAGAAAATTACTCAAAATCCTTGAAAAAAATAAAACCACACTTTTGTTTAAAAGTAGAAATCATTGTCAAACCTACAAGAAGTCTCGATTAAAACCAAAAGTAGTTCAAAATAAAAAATAAAAAATTATCTCAAATCCTCCACCAATATCTTGAAGTTCCTTTGAATCTCTTATATTTTACAACACCCTTGACTCTTAAAACAAAATTAAATACAAAAAGAATAAAGTAAATTTATGGTGCCTGAAAATCTTTCTAAATGTTTCTCTCAAAACTCTCCCTTTTTACACTTTTCAGGACTCTTCAAAAAAGTCTCAAATTTCTTCTTTTATAAATCTACAAGAGGTGCCTTGGTAACTCTTCAAAATGTATCCAAATTTAATGTATTCTCCAAAGGATGCCTCCTTTCAAAAGTCTTTTAATCATATTTTGTTTCTTGTGGTCATAACCACCCTCTTTAGCCATTAGGTGCCTCAAATGTCCCTTCAAAATTTGGCAAAATGAAGTAAATTGTCACATAATTGCCTCTGGCGTGTAAGCGTTGGACCTCTGGTGCTTACGCGTGACCTTCTCTGTTTCACCGGTACTTAAGCGTCGAATCTGGTGCTTAGGCGCCACACTTTAGCACAATTTTCATATTTTTGCTCCAAATTTGATCATTTTTTACTCCTTTTAGCAATTTTCATCTTTTTACTTATACCTGAACGAAAAACATACAAATACCTTCCATTAAAGTGTAATATCTCAAAAATAGCTAAAAAAATGTGTCTAAAAACACTATATATTTTAAGTGTATCATCGCCGAATCTAGTGACTAGGCGCCGGTTTAACTAAAGTGGCCAAAACTAAAAAATTTTGCATATTAAGCCAAACCCACACCTTTATTGACACCCAAGCTCCATCTTCTTCCTCTTTTTTTCTAAAAACCTTCCCTAAAGTACTTCTTAAAGCTCAGAATTTTAAGTTTTTTGGCTCAAACCCACCAGATTTCATCTTCTTAAGCTTAGATCTACATTTTGGCATAGTTATTTTGGGATATCACCATGGATTTTTCATACATTGTGTGGAGAACAAAATTTATAAAAATATTTGATTAAGTGGTGAAAAATCCATGGATTTAAGCTTCTTAGTTTGAAAAAGCTTGTAGGAAGCCTTTTATCTTAATTTTAAAATTTGTTGGAATTTTTCCTCAAATATTTAGATGAATCCTAAATGAAGCGAGGAAAGAGAAAGGAAACTTTCGACAATGCCAAATTTTTCAATATAAAAGCACAAATTTGTTACAATAAATTTGTAACGTCGAGAAAGTTTATTACAGAGCGAAGCTTCTATAGACCTAGGGTAGCTACTGAAAAAGTTATTGTGGCTCGACAATGGGAAAGCTATTGTAATTTTACTGCAATTGCCACCATTGCTGTTGTACAATAGTTTTATGCGAACATACCTGAAGCAGATGATGATGAGGTCTTTGTTTGGGGAAGAGGAGTAGAGTTCACTGCTGACCGGATCAATGTGGTATATGTTGTACCACTACTACTACCTGTTTCTATTCATAGTACACTCCATATGAAGCAGAGTTGGATCAGAATGTTGCATATTTGATTGATAGACGTGGAGCATGGAAGATTTGAAATGATTGTAAGTTATAATTTTCTTCTTCCAAGCTCAATGCCACCTCAAAGACCTAGCAATATTTTATTTATGCTCGCCTCCTTCCTTCAAATTATTTAAGTGAGGCAATGACCAATGAAAATATAGTTGTGTAAAATTTATAAACTTGACTCTGCCTTACAATGATGCTAAAAACTTGATGTGGTATTTTATGAAAAATAACGTTAATCACTTAATGTTGGTATTCTACACAAGTATATGTATCGTTATCAAGTGATATAAGACTTTCTATGTAAGTCTCAAATATTGATCCCACGAGGAAGGTTTAAATTTGAAATGATAAATTAACTAGGAAATTCATAGAAATAAAACGAAATTACTCTCACTAATTTCAAATTTTTAAGATACTATCAAAGCTAAATTATTAATTACTAGTAGAATTAAAACACAGAGTTCAAAATAGTAACTACTAAACTATGTTTATGTGATGAAGTTTTCTAATATGAAAAACCATCTTTCCCACTACAATGAGTTTTTGGTGAAATGAGATGAGATAAATGGTCTAAATTTGTATTGTGCCAAATAGGAGCAATTTTAACTCTCTACCTTGATTCAGTGTTAAGGAAAATCATTGACTAATCTTAGGTTTAGTCCTTAAATCTATGGTTAGGCTAGAAGGATACTAGCTCCCACTCCAGAGCTCCCACTTCCCTTCCCCTAAAGACTAACTCCCTCTTTAGTTTTTAAACACTAAGATCGAATTGGGCATTTTTAGTCTGTCACACTAGAAATCTCCAATTCTACACCCAACAAAGTATATTTCCCTATTTATTTGCACTTAATTTCATGAAGGAAATCCTCTTTCATGGATTTAAATTTGATTCTCACTCTGTTGTAGAACTCATACTCCATTTCACATATCATATATTCCACAACATATTTTAACAATTCAATTGGTCAGATTAAAAAGTAAATTAAGAGCAGAGTTGAAAAACCATCACAATTCATTTTATGTTTTAACATTGTCACATCCAAATTATTTCTTCATTTTGCCATATCTTAGAGTAGAGAGAATGATAAGGAAACTACTCAGACTTCATGAGAAAGATACAACAAAAAGTAAATTTCATATATAAAAGAAAGTTCAAACAACAAGAGTAAACAAACAACCTTTATCTGAAACTCTTTCTTAAAGCATATCCTTTGTAACCTCTTGTAAGAAATGTAGGAAGAAGAAATCTCTCACTTCTCTTCCTCTCCAACACTTCTTAGCAAAGAATTCACACTTAAACTCACCACACAAACTCAAAACTATAAAGAAAATAACTAACTAATGGTGCAGAATGACGTGGAATGATGTAAAGTGACGAGAAGAGATGTGAAGGGTCAATGGATGGCTGAGAGGAGCGAAGGAAGACACTTTTTGGATCAATTTCAGGTCTAAATATAGCCTAGGGTTGGTTCTCCAATAGGTGCATCTAAAAACACTTCAAAACGCATCCAAATTCGTCAAATTTTCTAGAAACAGGGCCTGCACCAACACTAGCATCATCGGCGCCCATTCTGGCATCATCAGTGCTAGTGGCCATTTAATTTAGTCCGTTTTCTCTGTCAAATAGTGCCGTCGGCACCCAATCTACCACCGCTGGTGCTGAACAAATTATAAAAATCTCCACTTTGAATCTAAATTTCATACTTTTTGCTCAAGTCCTAAAAATCAACAACCTGCAATAAAACATAAAAAATATCTTCCATTAAAGTGCAATATCACCAAAAATGAGTATAAAATATGGGTCTAAAAATGCATATACTTTTTGGTGTATCAAAGCCCCTCAAACTTAAATGTCACTTGTCCTCATGTAACTCCTTTATTACATAAAAATATGACTCATAGCAAAGATTTTAACTTCTATATTTTTATATTTTAGTCCACTAAATACAATAGTATAACTTAAGAAAAATGTAAAATAACTCCAGTTAATACTAAAGGTATAAGAATATCTAGCAGTTAAGCCTTAAGATTTCGATTCTCTATTCTTTTCAAAGAAAATTACAAATTGTTCAAATTAAAGCCACTTAGAATATCCATATGAAAAATAATTTCATGAAACTTTACTAGTAAATATGCTAATACTAAAATATAAGTTTAGAAAATATTGCCAAGCCTTCTTCTTTAAGTTGATTAATGTTAAGCTGATTTTAATTAGGCATCTCCTCAAGCTTCTTCTCATATCTTTTCTTTTCTTTTCTTTATCTTTTCTTTTTCAGGATCATTTTCAATCCTTTTTCTTTTCTTTCTTCTTCTCTCTTTTTTTTTATGTGAGGATTACTATATCTGGATAGCCTTTAATGATTTTGAACTTCGCTATCCTCTTCTTTAAGTTAAGAACTTTTCACATTCCTTCACTTTATAAATTTATATTAGCTTTAAAGATTTTTCATAAAGTCTTAATATTTTCTTCTTACATGAATCTCTAAATTTTTTAATACTTCAAAAATACAAATTCCTTTAGTTATGATAGAAAATCAAAGTCTTATTCTATCATACTTTATCTTAATCTCTAAAATTAACCTTTATTATTAAAAAATTTTACTTAAGTTTACTTAATATTTAGAAACATAGATATAGTTATCTAAAATTATCCTCTAATACCAAAGGTCATGTTAAGTTTAAAATATTTTGAAAATATAGCTAATTGAAGACAAATAAAATTAAGTTTCTTTTCTCTAAAAAGAAATTTTCCTATCCCCCCAAACTTAAATTTTTAAAATATTTTGCAAGAAAAACTGAAAAATAAAGGGTGAAAGAAAACATTAATACATAAAGAAAAGACATACCTGTTAAAGGTTCTGATTTGAAACTTAACTCTGAAATATTGCAGGGTGCTAATATGAAAAGCTAAAGACTTAGGGTCCGTTTGGGGCAGCTTGTGCGTTTCAGGATAAGCTGCTTATCCTGAAACGCNGCAAGATCTGACTAAAGTGATGGCCCAAAATACAGCTTGACATTCTGCTTTAAGGGAGTCTAAAGCTTTAACAGGAGATTGAAAATATAAGATACATTTCCCCTCATGATTCTTGAATACCCCATCAATACCAGCTGACTGAGATTTGTGGCTGCCATCAATGTTAATTTTGGTCCATCCAAGCTTTGGGAGAGTCCAACAAATTGTCAATAATTTGGTAGTGTGTGGCTTGAGAGAAGGACCAATCTCCAACACAGCCTCAAACTTTTTAAATTTAATCAATTTTTGTATAAAAGCAATACAATTGAGACCCACCCTCATAAGATTTAGATGGGAGTTGTCCTGCTTTACGTGGTTTCTAGCCATCCAAACAAACCAAGACACAATGTTGGGGATGTCTTGAAGATTAAATCCACTCCAATCAGACCAGTAAATATAAAAAACCTTCCATGTTAGATTCATTGTTGGGATCTTCAGTTTACCATTCACAAAAGACCAAACTTCCTGTACCCAAGTGCAGTCAAAGAAAAGATGGGCAATAGTTTCCTCTTGGGACTGGCAAAAATTGCATCTGGAAGGACCCCTCAGACCCTTCAATTTCAAAATATCATCAGTGGGAATCAATTTTAAGAAGAGTCTCCATATGAAAAAAGACATGGATGGGGTGAGAAATTTATTCCAGATTGTATGACCTCAGTGTACCACCAGTTGGGGAGGTTGAGAAGGGATTGAGTTCTTTTTTATAGCTATTCTGTCCTTAACTCTAGGTTTTGCAAACAATTTTTGAATATTGGATAGCTGAGAAGGGCTACAGAAAGGAAGAATTGGAGTAAGGTTCCACTTGCCATGAACCCAGATGTCCTTCACAAGCATAGGAGCAGCTGGGGCATTCTGATCCTGAAGAAGGCAGCCTTCTAAGGACCAATTATCCCACCAGATGTTTACCAAGCCCTCACCAATTTCCTAGACATGCAATTGTTCAGCATCCTTCCTAACTTTTAACAACCTTTTCCAAATGGGGGAACCCTATAAACCCACAGAGAGTTGGGTGGGGTGTTGATACTTGCAATATTTGCTCCAAAGGAATTCAGCCCATAGGGAGGACTGAGATCTAAATTTGAGCCAGACTCTGCAGAAATTAGTGTGCATAATTTGGGAGAAAGACTTGAAGCCTAACCCACCCTCCTCAAAGGGTTTACACACCTTAACCCAAGAAGTTCAGTGTTTTTGCTTCCTATGGCCAACCCATAGGAATCTATTGAAGATCCCTTCTAACAATCTCTGAGAAGACTTTTTCAGAATGTTCATTTGTAGTAGATAGGATGGTAAAGCAGATAGAACACCTTTGAGGAGTGTGATCCTACTCCCATTGGATAAAAAGGAATTCTCCCTTGCTTGCAATTTGCTTTGGACCTTGTCAATTATGTGATCAAATTGAATGTTCTTAGTTCTTCCTTTGATAAGAAAAGCCCCCAGATATTTCATAGGAAGGTGACTGTTTTTGAACCCAGTGAAATCAGTGACCCAGGACTTTAAATCATTTTTGCATTACTTACTGAAAATGGAGATGCACTTCTGTTTATTTAATTTCATTCCAGAGACATCCTGAAAGGTCTCCAGATTCTGCATGAATAGTTTAACCGCAGCTTTGGAAGCTTTTGAAAAGACAATGATGTCATCAGCAAAGGCCAAATGATTAATTAAGGTGGAAGATCTGTGGCTATAAAGAGAATGGGGTTTCCTGGATGCCAACTCATTCAAACTTCTGGATAAGTAGTTAAAAGCTAAGATAAAAATAGTAGGGGAAAGGGGGTCACCTTGTTTTATACCTCTAGAAGCATTGAAAAACCCATGAGAAGGTCCATTGATGAAGATAGAATGGAAATTATTGGACAGCCATCTGTTGATTAGAGAGACAAAGGAGGGTGAGAAACCTCTAGTAATTAGAACCTGTTCAATGAACTTCCAGCTGATAGTATCATAAGCCTTTTTGATATCCAATTTGAAAATTAAGTTGCCACCTCTAGTGATTCTGTCCAAGTCCAGTACCAACTCCTGAGCCAAAAGCACATTATCAACAATACTTCTATCCCTGATGAAAGCTGACTGATTTCTACAGATGAGCTTGTTTAGGTGAGGTTGTAATCTTTGGACCAAGCCTTTACTGATTATCTTGGAAATGACAGAAGTGAGACTAATGGGTCTGAAATCTTCCCATTTGCAATGAGATTNAAAACTAGTGAAATCAGTAACCTAGGACTTTAAATCATTTTTGCATTGCTTACTGAAAATGGAGATGCACTTCTGTTTATTTAATTTCATTCCAGAAACATCCTGAAAGGTCTCCAGATTCTGCATGAATAGTTTAACAGAAACTTTGGAAGCTTTTAAAAAGATAATGATGTCATCAGCAAAGTCCAAATGATTAATTAAGATGGAAGATCCGTGGCTATAAAGAGAATGGGGTTTCTTGGATGCCAACTCATTCAAACTTCTGGATAAGTAGTCAAAAGCTAAGATAAAAATAGTAGGGGAAAGAGGGTCACCTTGTTTTATACCTCTAGAAGCAATGAAAAACCCATGAGAAGATCAATTGATGAAGATAAAATGGAAATTATTGGACAGTCATCTGTTGATTAGAGAGACAAAGGAGGGTGAGAAACCTCTAGCAATCAGAACCTGTTCAATGAACTTCCAGCTGATGGTATCATAAGCCTTTTTGATATCCAATTTAAAAATTAAATTGCCTCCTCTAGTGATTCTGTCCAAGTTCAGTACCAATTCTTAGGCCAAAAGCACATTATCAACAATGCTTCTATCCCTGATGAAAGCTGACTGATTCCTGCAAATGAGCTTGTTTAGGTGAGTTTGTAATCTTTGGACCAAAACTTTACTGATTATCTTGGAAATGACAGAAGTGAGACTAATGGGTCTAAAATCTTCCCATTTGCAAGGAGATTTATCCTTGGGAACCAGTGTAATGGTAGAAGAGGAAAGGTATTTATGGAGATCAACCCCCTAGAAGTAACTTTGGACAGTGGCAATAACCTCACCCTTCACAATAAGCCAGGCCGTTTTGTAGAAATCAACAGTGAAGCCATCAGAACCAGCAACCTTTGTGCTATCAATGGAGTTTAGAGCTTCCCAAATTTCTTTTTCATCAGGAATGTTAGTAAGAGATAGACTTTTAGTGAATTCCCTTTCCTTATCAAACAGTGTATCATTGATGACTGAGTGAGAGGATGGATTTTGTCTGAACATTTTTTGGAAGTAATGTACAACATCATTAGCAATTCCCTCAGCATTGGAAATCCAGTGACCCTCCTGAGAAAGGATTTTGTGAATTGTGTTGCTTTTCCTCCTATAATTAATGCAAGAATGATAATATTTAGGGTTTCTGTCACCCTCACAAAACCTGGTTTTGTTTGCCTTTTGAGCATAGAAAGCCTCTTGCATGTTGATCTGATCCAATAGGTGTTCATTAGCTAACTGAAGGTCCATTTCAGACCCCATGTCAGAAGATAAGAGCTGTTCTAAATGCAAAACATTTTGTTCAGCTTCAAGGACTTTTTTATCAATGTTTCCCACTACCTCCCAATTCCAATTTGTGAGTTGTTTGCTGACTGTTTTATGTAAAAGCCAAAGCTTGATACTTGGTATGTGATGATGGACATCAGTCCAGGCCTTTGATACTTGATTAAGAAAATCCCCATGCATTGACCACATGTTAAGATATCTAAATTTGACTTTAGTTTTAGAAGAGGATGAAGATATTTGAATAAGTAAGGGTCTATGATCAGACCCACTCATAGCCAAGTTCTGGACAGAAGTATGTAGGAAACTCTCTAAACCAAATGTCATTTACCAAAACTCTATCAAGCCTTTCCCAAATCTTTCCCCTTCTCCAAGTAAATTTAGGGCCTATAAACCCCAAATCCAAAAGGCCAATAGACTGAATGTTGTCATTGAAAGTGTTAATTAGATTAATATCAGGAGATCTCCCACCCTTCTCACTAGGTGAAGAGAGGCTGTTGAAATCACCCCCCACTAACTAGAAATCCCTTATAGAGGTACTGAACTCTTGTAATTGTTGCCAAAGGTCGAGCCTAGCAGTTGTTGTACTGCCAGCATATATGAAGGTAGCAAAACCATGATAATAATTGAAGTTGAACTACAAATGGATAAATTGGTCTCCTTCTTTAAGAACAGTGCATAGGACTTCCTTTCTGCAAAGAAGCCATACTTTACTTTTAGTGTTCATAAGAAGCTGAAAACTAGGGAATTTCCTCACAAATCTGTTAACATTTTTAGTGACCATTAGTTCAAGTAGAGCAATGATCCAAAGTTTATACATACTATTGAGAGCAAGGATTCTATTAAGGGATTTAGGATGTGCAAGTCCCCTAACATTCCAACAAATTAGATTCATTAACCAATAGAGGTGGATTTTCCTCTTCTCCTAGTTCTAATGGTGCTAGAAGAAAGAGAGGGGGGCATCCTCCAAAGAAGATGAAGAGGAAAGTAGATTCTTCAATTCTAAAGGCATTTTCTTCTTTTTTGTTTTTTGGACTTGCCAGCCATCTTCAAGATTCCTAGCTAATTGAAAAATCAAAGGGTCTTCCTCTGGTAGCTCAATAGTTGTAGTCTCTTGATCAGCAGGAAGTGTAGAAAGTTTAGTATAGAGAGTTTGTTCAATTTTAGTAGAATGTGGCATAAGGTGAAGGTGCTCAGTTGATGATTCATGATTAATTTGGGGATTGGGTACCACACTCTCTTGTGCCATAGCTTGGGGCAGCTCTTGTTCAGTATCATCATGGGATTTTTTCCCTGGCAACTCAGACACATTAACAGCACAATCAGCAGCAATAGGTAACTCCTTGTCATGTGGTTCCAATTCCTCAGGTTGAGGTCTAGGGACCTTCCTTCTGAGGTTTGGATGGAGTCTGAAGTATTTCTCATCAGTGTAGCCAAACATATTGTAATGATGGTAATAGTAAGGTCTTTGTTCAGCTATGATTTTCTGCCAGTAACCATTATGCTCAGTGCCTAACCAAATTTCCTCCACAGCTGGTAGAGTAATATTTCTTTCCACCAAGATTCTGGCTATAGAAGGTCTAGATAAGTTGAAAGTGGGGGCATCCAATTTCAGAGGTCTTCCCAAAGCTTTGCCAATATTGAAAAGAACTTTGTGGTTGAAAAAGTGTAGTTTAAGTCCAGGTAACTTAAACCATATGGGGACAATGAGAAGTTCTTTGTTGGGATCAAACTCAGGAGTCCACTTTAAAAGCTTCATTAAGATTCCTACAATCAAGATAGATTGTTTAGAGAAAATTCTAGCATAGTCTTCCTCCCTTGAGAGATTAATAAGTATGTGTCTACCATCAAGTAGGCCTACTTTCCAAGCCCCTTTGAATTTCAGTCCATCAAAATATCTCCTCACAAATTCCATCTTAGGATGGCCAAGTTGAAATTTACCAATTAAGGTGAATTTTCGACATTCAGTTAGACCATTTAGGTCCTCTTCAGTAAAATAGATAGCCAATTTCCCACTTTTCTTGCATATAGGTTTGAAAAGAGGGTCATTACCCTCATGATATTCTTGAGGAAAAACCAAATCATCAGGATTCTGCACTATCTCCTGACCTTTCGCCACAATGTCAGCAAAAGTAGCTTTGGCCCACTGAATATTGGTGGAAATGTCAATTGGATTTGGGTCTGACATCACTGAAGGGGTTTATCAGATAGATTGACCCAAAGCAGTCCTCAGCCAGTGAAAACCAAAAGAGTCCAACCTCATAGCAGGTAGAAAACTCTAAGCAAACAACCAAACAAAGGGAAGCAGAACACAATGAGGCTAAGCAATAGAACAGTAAAGAAAACCTTTTTAGAAATATAGTTGACCCTGAGATGTCAAACTGCCAGTGAGAACCAAAGCAAAACCAACCCCACAGTAGGTAGAAGACAAAAAAAAGGGAAAACAGTGGGTCAAAGCAATGGAACAATAAAAATTTGAAAAAACCAAAACCCGGGAAGATGTAAAAGCTTTGAGAATCTTAGGACTTGCAAGGTCCAGTGATGAGATGAGAGAAATCCAGTTGAAAGTAAAGTGATAGGAAAGATTAGGCCATCTACAACAGCAACTTAAGCCATTGTGTCGAAACCCTAGTAGAGCAACAGAGGAACCAGCCGCCACCCTTCATACTTTANATAAATAACATGTAATACATAAAAATTTGTTAAGAAAGAGTTAACTACAAATACATCCAACAAAGTACTAAAAACTAACAACTTCCAGCTGTTTCACAGATCTATTATTCACAACACAACATACAATTAAAATAAAGTATCACTGTCTACAAATAAATAGTCTCAACAATAAAATACAACTAAACATAAACTAAACAAAAATCTAACTAATGCATCACCAATCATCATCTTCTTCTTCTTCTTCTTCCACATCCAAATTCTGCTACTTATATGGAGTAAAAACAGGGTGTGTAAGAAACTGAACCGAGTGATCACCCTTCATGTATCTGACCATTACATCATCATAAGCAGCATCATATTCAAACTTTTGTCTTATCAAATCATCATTGTGAGCAATTCTAACCTCCATATTTTCCATTCTACTATCCATCCTCAAGATATCTCCCTGTTGGATCATCATCTGCTCTATAAGTTCCTGGATAGTAGGGGTACTAGAAGTAGTACTTAAAGTAGAGGAATATCCCTGGTCCTACTTTTAGATCTTCATCCAACATGAGATTTATAAGTCCTTATTTTGGCAGACCCAATTGGTTTTAGTGGTTCAATCCTCTCCTCATCTACTCTAAAATCAACTCCTGCCTATTCACATAGTGTGAAGATCAGTGCAGGGTGAGCTAAACCACCAGTGGTCTCTTCCAAAATAATAGATCGAGTGTTCCTATAAATAATAGAGCCTGCATCTATCCTCATCACCTGCTGGATATAGAAGTTCAAGATGGCTCTACCCTTTGTAACTTCATGATCCTGATTTTTTATATGTAAGGATTTATGAAGCTGACACCACACCGGCACCAAAAATTTGATCTGTGCATTAAAAGTAAGTTGTATAAAATATATATAAGTATAGGTAATTATTAATGGGATTCTACGCAAGTATACGTATCGTTATCAATTAAGAATGGATTGTCTACTTAAGCCCCAAATATTGATCCCACAGGGAAGGTTTAAATTTGTAATGATAAATTTTACTAGGAAATTCACAGAAATTCAAACGAAATTACTGTCACTAATTTTGGATGTTGAGATAAAAAAAATTACTTAACTATTAGCAAAACAGAAATGCCAGATTTAAGCAGTAACTATTAATCTATTAATTATGTTTATGTAATGAAGATTTCTTATGTGAAAAAGAATCCTTCTCACTACAACGAGATTTTGGTGAAATGAGATAAGATAAATGTTTATAATATATATTGTACCAAATAGGACCAGATTTAATTCTCTACCCTGATACAATGGATAGAAAATCATTTGCTAATCTCAGGTGTGGTCCCTAAATCCATGGCTAGGCTAGGAGGATACCGGCTCCCACTCCAGAGCTCTAAATTCTCACCTGAAGGCTAACTCTCGCTTTAGATTTTTAAACACTAAGACCGAATTGGGGATTTTAGTCTGTCACCCTATAGATTCTCCAATTCTACACCCAATAAAGAATATTTCCCTATTTATTTGCACTTAATTCCATGAACAAATTTCTCCTCCATGAAATCAAATGTGATCCTCACTCTGTTGTAGAACTCATACTCCATATCCCGGATCATATGTTTCACAACACATTTTAACAATTTAATTGGTCATATTGAAAAGTAAATCAAGTTTGGAGTTGAAAAATCATCACAATTTATTTTATATTTTAATATTGGCACATCTATGTTATCTCTTAATTTCATCATAGCTCAGATTAGGGAGAAAGATAGAGGAAAATACTCAGACTTCATGAGAAAGAGAGAACAAAACACAAATTGTATATATAAAAGAAATTTTATACAACACTAATAAACAAAAAACACTTATCTGAAACTCTTTCTCAAAGCAAATCCCTTGTAGCCTTTCCTTAGAAATGCAGGAAGAAGATTTCTCTCACTTTTCTCATTTTCCAACACTCTTACAGAAAGTTTCACACTTAATCTCACTACACAAACTCCAAATTATAAAATAAAACTCACTAATTAACTCCAATGTGGTGGTGGAATGAAAATGGATTATGAAGAATGGAGCGAAAAGGACATGAAGGAGTGAAGGAGTGAAGGAGTATAGGAGTGAATGAGTGAAGGAGTCAAGGAGTTAAGGAGACTATTTCTTGATGAATTTCAGCCCCAAATTGAGCTTAGGGTCAGTTCTCTAAGAGGTGCCTCCAAAATCTCTTCAAAATTCATCCAAATACTTTGAATCTTCTAGAAATATGGGCTGAACCGACATTGGCACTGTCAGTGCCAGTGTCCCGCAATCTAATTCGCTGCTCTCTATTTAAAGGTGTCGTCAGCGCTGAATAAAATTCTCAGTTTGTTATGTTGTTCTATGCCATTGAAGCATCCCTTGGTGTGGTTGGCGCTGAGTATTTCTTCAAAAAC
The DNA here is from genome assembly GCA_002079205.1 of Phalaenopsis hybrid cultivar. Classification (NCBI taxonomy): domain Eukaryota; kingdom Viridiplantae; phylum Streptophyta; class Magnoliopsida; order Asparagales; family Orchidaceae; genus Phalaenopsis; species Phalaenopsis hybrid cultivar. The sequence continues at coordinate 46,195 of JXCR01036012.1, forward strand.
TTCATTTAGACTCCAAATTTCATCATTTTTGCTTACTTTTTGCTTACTTTTTGCTATAAGTCCTAAAAATCAACAGCTTGCAAGAAAACATCAAAATATCTTCTATTAAAGTGCAATATCACCAAAAATAAGTATAAATTATGGGTTTAAAATGCATATATTTTTGGTGAATCCTGGTAGTTACTACAGAGTAAAATATTTTTACAAGATATGGAATACCGAGAGCAAATATTACTGATGGAGGATCTCATTTCAAGAACAAGAGACTCAAAAAATTGATTAAGAAATATGATATTATGCATAGATTCTCAACTGCTTATCATCCTCAGACTAGCGGTCTAGCAGAGATATCAAATCGTGAAATTAAACGTATTTTAGAAAAAGCTGTAAATCCTTATAAATTAGATTGGTCTGCTAGACTAGATACTGCATTATGGGCATACAGAACTGCTTATAAGACTCCTATAAGAATGTCCCCAAACAGATTGATTTTTGGAAAAACATGCCACTTACTAGTAGAATTGGAGTATAAAGCATTTTGGGCTCTTAAGGAATTTAATTTTAATCTAAAAGATGCTAGTGAGAAAAGATTATTGCAACTCAATGAACTTGAGTAAATAAGAAATGAAGCATATGATAAAGCAAAAATCTACAAAGAGAAAATGAAAATATGGCATGATCGGAAGATTATTAAGAAAGACAAGAAGTTCTATTGTGTAATATAATATTGAGATTGTTTCCAGGAAAACTGAAATCCAGATGGTTATGACCATTTAAAGTTATTAAAGTCTATCATTATGGAACCATTTTTATTAAGTTCCTAACACTGGAAAGATATTTAAAGTTAATGGGCATCATTTGAAACACTATTATGAAGGGCAAATGGTATTTAAAGTTAATGGGCATTGTTTGAAACATTATTATGAAGGGCACATACCTCAATTTAAAGAAATTTTAATGTTAAGTCAACCCAACTAAACAAATGGTATGTCAGGCTGACGACGTTAAACCAAGCACTATGAGGGAGGCAACTCATATATATGTTTATGTACTACTACTTTGTTTGATTAGTGATAATAATCCTCCATAATTGCATTTATTATAAATTAAGTAAAATATTGGTATTGGAGGAAAATTTGAAATTAAATTGAACAAAAATGAAAGTCGCAAATTTTGGTCATTGGCGTCGACGGCGCCCAAGAAAACAGACTTCATGAAATTAAATTGAACAAAAATGAAAGTCGCAAATTTTGGTCATTGGCGTCAACGGCACCTAAGAAAATGGACTTCATCACTGACAACACCAATCAGGAGCGCCAACGGGGCCGAGAGGAGTTTGAAAGTTCAAATAAGTTTTGGCGGGATTTTGCTTCGTAATAACCATTAGGAGGTGTTTTTAAAGTCCTAAAAACTACCTTGGATGACTAGAAACTTCCTATTTTTGGATTCCATGTCTTCCAATTCCAGAAATACTTCAAGTTATGGAGTTTTCAATAGAAGAAAGTATATTAGTTTTGATGCGTAGAGATTATACGACAAAGTTATTACGAAGAAGTGATTGATCAAGGAAAGAGGTTTTTTTAAAAATGGATTGATCAATACAAGTGCTCTGATTGATAAGATCATTCTGCAAAGGCGATGGGAAGTTCTGTGTTGCACTACCGCTGCAGTTGTTGTACCTGTAGTAAAGGAGTTTTATGCAAACTTACATGGAATTACTCAAGGAGCTGTCTTCGTACGAGGTAAGGCTATACCATTTACTCCTACGATGATTAATGAATTATGTATGATAGAAAATGTTCTAATCTGTTATTATACAAATTTTGTCCCTACACGAGATTTGATGCAAGATCTTTATAATTTTCTGTCGGATGAAAGTTATATGTGAGAAGTACGAGATGAGGGATATATTAGTTTCTCTGTTTCATCACTTAATCAAATTTCGAAGCAGTAGCATTTCCTTATTTCTGCAAAATTACTCCCTACTATGAAGATTAGTAGAGTCACCAAAGAAAGTGTTATTTTAAATTATTGCATTCAAATGGAAAACCCCATTGATACAAGATCAGTCATATTTAAATCAATTATAGGTATCATTATGAATGGGCCAATTTATGGACTTGGGCATCCTTCTACAATTTTTCTGATTTGCAGTCAATCCTAAGTGCCATATGAAAGTTATGAAAAAGTTTTACCACCTTGGGAGCCCATGATCCCTATTGATGATAATTATGTTGGAAATGGAAATGAAGCATTAAATGCTAGTATAGATCATTCTTCACTCCAAGCATCACATCTGGGTACAGCAATGGCTTCAATCCATTTGGACATAAAATCAACAGCAAGTAATATATATAAGTTTCCAAATGAATGAATAAATGGTCTCATAAAATCTAATCCCCACACATCAAAAATTTGAACTTCCAAGTGTAATTTAGAGGCATTTCATTTCTTCTAGAAATATTTCCTACTCATTAACATCTATCACATGTTTTAATATATTCATTAACATCTCTAAAAATAGTAGGCTAATAAAATCTAGCTTGCAAAATTTTATATGCAGTTCTGTTTGTTCCAAAATGTTCTCCAAATTCAGAATCATGGCATCTTTTAATTATCTGTTGAGTTTCTTCATAAGGTACACATCTTCTAATAATTAAATCTTTACATTGTTTATACGCATATGGGTCATCCCAAAAATAATCTTTTGAATCATATATAATTTTTCTGTTTTTGTGAATTTTTCATATTAGGTGATAAAATATTACTTACAATATAATTTACTATATCAGCATACCACGATACATTCATTTCATCAATACCATATAACTGTTCATCAGGGAAATTTTCTAAATATTCATTTGCAAAACTAGTTAATATTTTTATTTCTATTCAAGACAAATGATTGTCGGTGCTATTTTTGGTTGGAGGAGTTGCCCATAAGAAGCAGTCGGTTACCAGAATCGAAATCCCGTCTCCCGCTTTGGAAGGACGTTTTAATTTACATATATATATATATATATAGTCTTAGAAAAATATGAAATCAAACTGATCCCATATTTTTCATAGTTTAAATGAAAGAGCGATGTATCTCAAATCATGTATCTATCCCGAAAGATGAACACAAGATTTGAGGATGAGGCTCGATCAAATAAACTAAGGAATATATGACATCCTTTGGTCTGCAAAACCATTGTATTTGCCGACAAGTTCCCCTATTTAATATAAAGAATTAAATAAGGTTTATATTAAGCTAGGTTCGGACAAGCTTCCTATAAGGGCAAGCCCCTACAGTTAATTACATCTTAAATGACCAAAGTCACCTAAGAAGACTCTCGATAAAAATCAGGAATAATTATCTTCAAGGAGTTTCAAAGGGTAAGACTTTTCAATGAGATCGGACGTAGAGGTGTGAAAGGGGATTGGTTTAAATTTGGAACATTCTGTTGTAGAATCCAACGGAAGAAGAACTAGGGGATGTCATGGATCCAGAGGCGAACCTCGATGACTTCCCAAGCTATCCTAATGCTTGGCTTCAGTTTTGAGGAGAGATATTTAGGTGTTTCATCCTGCCAATTTTATTAGTTAGGGGTCTTCAGTTTTGAGGAGAAATATTTTAAGTGTTTCATCCTGCAAATTTTATTAGTTAGGGCTTGAAGCTATCCTAATGTTTGGCTTCAATTTTGAGGAGAAATATTTAGGTGTTTCATCCTACCAATTTTATTAGTTAGGGCTTACATTCTGTGAAACTGTCACACAAATAGCCTGAAAGATATGAGGATTTAGATTGTGACAAACAACAACCTCGGAATCCTAAGACGAGTTAGGGCTTATATTGTATAGTAGGGTTGTACAAAAGCCTAAAAATAAGGTGAGGATTTATGTTGCATAAGCAAGCAACCTCGAAGTCCTATGACTTTTTTGTTTAAGTCTAAGGAAGGAAGGAAGATTGGTTTAGCTGGGGAAGACAGGTTTTGCTGTTGAAGATGGTCGTGCTGCCTAAGGAAGATTGGTTTAGCTGGGGAAGACAGGTTTTGCTGTTGAAGATGGCCGTGCTGCCCACGAATGAAGATTGGTTTAGCTGGTGAAGATAGGTTTTGCTGTTGAAGATGGTCGTGCTGCCCACCAAAATTGGTTTAGCTGGTGAAGATAGGTTTTGCTGTTGAAGATGGTCGTGCTGCCCACCAAGCTAGCTTGCCACAATAAGTCTGGGTTATCTATTGTGTCAAGTTATAATATCAAATCAGGTGGCCCTATGGTTGAAGTCCGCGACGAGTTTGAGTTATCTAGTGTGTCAAGTTATAATATCAAATCAGGTAGCCCTATGGTTGCCGTGACGAGTTTGAGTTATCTAGTGTGTCAAGTTATAATGTCAAATCAGGTGGCCCTATGGTCCGCGACGAGTTTAGTTTTCTAGTATGTCAAGTTATAATGTCAAATCAGTTGGCCCTATGGCTGAAGTTCTTTAAATTTTATGGGGGCATGTTAAAGTTGATTAGAGCAACACCGGTTAGGATCCTACGGTTCTCTCGTTCCGGCATCACTATTTTCTATTGGATTCACTTAGTTCAAATGAACTTACTAAACTCAGCTTAATGAGTTTCATAATTTCATTTAGACCAAGGGAAGCCTCGTTAGAACCTGTAGGTTACCTCCTCCGAGGATCCCGATCATCTGATAGAGACATCTTAATTTAGTTGAAGTTGTAGTTTTGTGTGATGTTTGTGATTAAATCTTCGATCATCAAATAGAGACATCTTAATTAAGTTAAAGTTGTGGTTTTATATGATGTTTGTGATTAAATTTTGGATAGAGACGTCTTAATTTAGTTGCAATTGTAGTTTTGTGTGATGTTTGTGATTAAATTTTGAGTTGTTTTACATTTTGAATGTTGTGGGGGTGAATTTTATCTTGGTTGATTTTAGTTTTAGCTTTGGTTTTGGTTTATTCGAATGTTGTGGCGGTGAATTTTATCTTGGTTGATTTTAGTTTTGGTTTTGGTTAACATGCAAGTTATGTTATGGCGGTGAGTTTTATCTTAGTTGATTTTAATTTTGGTTTTGGGTTATGGTTATGATTTAATTGAAGTTGTGGTTTTATGTGATGTTTGTGATTAAATTTTGAGTTGTTTTATATTTTGAATGCGTGGGGGTGAATTTTATCTTGGTTGATTTTAGTTTTAGTTTTGGTTTTGGTTTTGTGGATATCCTGGCGGGGAATTTTATCTTGGTTGATTTTTAATTTTGGTTTTGGGTTATGGTTAACATGCAAAGCGATGAATTTTATCTTGGTTGATTTTAGTTTTGGTTTTGGTTATGGTTTTGGTTAACATGCAAGAGGTGAATTTTATCTTGGTTGATTTTAGTTTTAGTTTTGGTTTTGGCTTTGGTTTTGGGATTATTTTGGTTCTGTGGCTATCCATTTTATCTTGGTTGATTTTTAATTTTGGTTTTGGGTTATGGTTATGGTTAACATGCAAATTTTGTGTGATGTTTGTGATTAAATTTTGAGTTGTTTTATATTTTGAATGTTGTGGAGGTGAGTTTAATCTTTTCGATTTTAATTTTTGTTTTGCGGCTATCCTAGTAGTTTTAGTTTTCATGGAGGGTGACATCGTTGTTTAGCATGCAAGTTCGTACTTTTGGTTTTGTGGGTATCCTGATAGTTATAATTTTCATGCAGGGTGGCGTCGTTGTTTAGCATGCAAATTTTGCAAGTATAAAAGTACAGTATGAAAGTACAACGCTGAAAACTGTAAAAGCGTACCTGGCGAGTCTTCTCGTTCCACCACCTGAAACTCAAAAGGCATGTTAAGGCAGTTTATATGAAACAGAGAAGTAAAATTTTGATGACATATCTAACCCTAGGTCATATCTTGGTGGGTCCTTAGGAGTTTAGTTAAGGATGATGTTGCCAAGCAAATCATATTAAGTTGAGTAGATCTCTGAGGTATCCAACAGATCTAGAGAAAGAAGCAGGTCCGTGCTACTCTCTCGTTGCCCAGTGGAAAATCCCAAGTTCTTTTAAACTTATTATGTTGCTTAATAAGTCATCCTCTAAATACCCTTAATGCTCAGTGAACATTGATGTCTCAATTATCCCTAAGAATAGGTTAATTAACCCTTAAAGAGGCAATTTGGTGTTGTTGGAACACTTAGCCAAATTTTAACCCTAACTGGGCTTGTAGTATTTGAAAGATGTTTTAATTTTCAATGATATTTACATTTTTAATCCTCATTTAAATGAAACTTGATTTAGCCTTAATCACTACTAAGCCCTTAAGACCTAGGTGAGTGTCTTAATTAGCTTTGAAACGATCAATCTTTAGGTGATCATGATTCATGATTTGGATTTTATTTGAACATCAAAATAGGGGTACTAAATTGATTAATTATTGACTTCAAAAGTCATACCTCTAAGTCCTAGATTCATTTTATTTTAATTAACTTCCAAATTTTAATAATTTAGAAATTTATTAGCTTATCTTTTCAATTAAGAAAGTGAGGTTGGTTTCTACCAATTAACCTTTTGTGTTTCAAACAAAATTTTAATAATTTTGAAATTTATTAACTTATTGTTTTCAATTAAGAAAGTGAGATTGGTTTCTATCAATTAACCCCTTGTGTTTCAAACATCAAATAAATTGATTAAGAACAGAGGTTACCCATTTCCCTCCTTAAATTAAGCCTAAATGTTAATTGAGGCTAATTTTCCAAACTTACACATTTGCCCCTAAGGCTCTATCACTTCATAATTTGTCAAATTCAACTCAAGTGACTTTGAAATTTTTATCCTACCTCATTTATGGGTCAATTAAGACATTAGAGGAGAAAATGTGATTTTTCAAAATTTAATTTATTTATATAATTATTTTCATGCAAAATATAGGATTTTTCAAATAAAATTTCTAACTTGACCAAGGTAAATCCTAATCTCTTGAAATTTTTACTGGAGGTAGAACTAGACTAGAGAAGCCTTTATACAAAATTTCATGATTTTTTAAATTTTATGTGAATTTTAAGAATTATTTTAAATTCTGGGGTATTTATTATATATAAAATATTTTAAATGGAGAAGATTAAGTTTTGTATTTTTGAAAAGTCTCCTTGAGGTCTGAGAACTTAGAAGATAAGATTTTATATTTTTCTGAGTTTTATTTGGTTTATTGGAGTGATTTTAATGAAAACTCATTTTTAGCCTTTAAAAATCATTTTTAAGCTTTAAAATTCAAAATCTTTATTTAGAAAATCAGGAAAAATATTCTAATTGTTCTTAAGTGCTTAGGAAGCAATTTAGAACGTTTCCATGAGTTTTATTACTTTTGTGATTTTTAAGGATTTTTAATTATTTAAAAATTTAAAATAGGTTAAAAATCAAGTTTTTATTCTAAATATTATTTTATTTTTAGAAAATACCCCTTATCACAAAGAACTCAAAAAACTAAGTTTCATAATTTTTTGAGTTGTATTTTGATTTTTAAAAAATCATTAAATGCCAAAAGTAGTGTTTATCTTTAAAAATCAACTTAAGTTATCAAATGAACTTAAAATATTTTGTAATTTTTATGGTGAGTTCTCCGGATCAGGAACCACAATGGAGATCAAAAATCCAATCATTTAAATATTTATATTTTCCAAAATTAATTATCTTAATAATTTAGGGTTTATAAAAATTAGGTGTATTTTAAATGACTTGACTCATGAAAAATTTTCCTGAAGGTTTCGTGGTCATAATAAACCTTCCAAAATTTTCTTAGATTTTTTTAAGCAACATGATAATTTCCATGATTATTTGAGCAAATAATGCACTTAAACTTAAAAAAAAATGAATCTCTGTTTAGAGTTTTCCTCTGACTTTGGAAAAATCAGAGAATGTTCCCCTTGACAGAGGCTACAAAATGCCAAAATTTCAAGCCAAGGTGATGTGTCAATATGCATGAGAATCAAATGATTCAAAACATACTTTAATTAATTAAAAGTAAAATATGCATCAAATGAACTTGAAATTTATTCCACATTATTCTCCTCTGTTCACTGAGCAAGAGGGTATTTTTATTTTTCTACACAAAGTTATAGATTTTTGAAGTTAAGGGAGTTTAAATAAATAGAAAAACCCCTATTTTCTACTTATCCACGCGGCGCCTCATCATCCTACGGCGGCTCCGAAACTCCACGTGGCACACTCTTATTTGACACTGCCGTCTACGCCAACAGCCACGAATCCCACTGTTTATGTAAAGAAGCACTGTCCGACTTCATATTGGCAGTCCATTCGATTCACGTGTGATCAAACGGCTCACCGTCATGGTCCCCGATTGAATGATCCTACGACCGTCCACACTAAGACCCTAAGATCTCAGCCTAGACTCGTCTAAGTGAGACAAATACATCCATACAGCAATCATGCAATTAAATTAAGCCTAATTAAATGTAGAATCAAAATAGGCTCGAGAGGGAAAGAAGTTGTATACCTTTGCTCTTAGAAGAGAAGCTTCAACCAGAGGTGCTCGACACTTTCGTTGGGGCCCAAGGAGGCTAGGGATTGAGCCTCTTGCTGTGGTGTAACGACTAGGTGTGATTTTGATCAAGACCGATTTTGGGTGTTGATTGAAGTCTATACTAGGGGCTCTGTGGAAGGGGAAATTGATGGGGCTTCTTCCTCTTTCACTATTGTGAAGGTGTGGGTGAAGTTAATTTAGGTTTGGTGGACTATGGAGATATATTGGGCGCTGTCTTGGTTTCCGGTAAGGTTTCGAGCTTAAAAATGAACTCCGACAAGGGGATTCAGGGCAATGTGGTGGTTGGGTTGCACTGAGGAGGTCTCAAAGAGGCTCTGTGTGTGATTTCTGGGACTCTCTCCAAGAGAATTTCAGCACTTGGTTTAATGGTTGTGGAGGTGGCCTTTTATAAAAATGGGGTTATGGTGGTTGTCATGGTCAATTAGGAGGTGTAATGTGGTGCTTAGGTGGAGGGCAGAGGAGCTCTACAACTCAATTTGGCGGAGCTGGCCTCTAAGCTTGATTTGGGTGAAGTAACATGGGGGTGGCACTCAGTTTTGAACTTTTTTGGCCACTAGGCTGGCCGGCCAGCAAGGGGGTGGTGCCTAGGTTTTCAGGGCATCTAGAGGAATCCATCACAACAATTTAATGCAAATGTGTTTTGATTTGGCAAAAATATCTTAAGCATGTGTACTTTTGGGAATAAGATCTATTAATTTGGGGGACCTTTGGTCCATGTCTTAGTTTAGGTGTTTAGAAGTGTTTCGGGTCAGCCTTAGGGATCAACTAATGGCTGGGGTGAAGATAATTTGATTGTTTTAGGGTGGTTAGGTCACATTTAGTGCATGGGACCAAGTGGGTGCAAATGACCAAAATTTGTGTTTGGTCTACGCTAGGCATGTCAATTGGCCTAAATAGATGTTTCATTTGGTGTAGATGATCATAAGGAACAACTTTGGTGAAGGATGGAAGTGGTTTTGAGCTCAATTGNACAAACATATCTTATGCATGTGAATTTTTGGAAATAAGATCCCTTAATTTGGGGGAACTTTGGTCAATGGCTTGATTTAGGTGATTTCATGGTTTTTGGACTGGTCACTAAGTCCAACCAATGGTTGTGGTGGAGTTAATTTGGTGGCTTTAAGGTGGCTAGGTCACATTTAGTGTATTAGTCCAAGTGGGTGCAAATGACCAAAAATTGGGTTTGGGCTTGGTTAGCCATGTCAATTGGCCAAAATAATTGTTTCATTTGGTGTATATGATCATAAGGAACAACTTTAGTGAAGGATGGAAGTGGTTTTGAGTCNTTGGGTCCAAGTGGGTGCAAATGACCAAAAATTGGGTTTTGGCTAGATTAGCCATGTCAATTGGCCCAAATAATTGTTGCATTTGGTGTATATGATCATAAGGAACAACCTTGGTAAAGGATGCAAGTGGTTTTGAGCTCAATTGGAGGGTCAATTTGAGGGAATTTTGAACTTCAATCAATTTGGTCATGTTGGGCTAGGCTTGGGTCTAGCTTGGGTTAGCCTTGGGCTAGGTCTAAATTATTTTGGTCATGTTGGGCTAGGCTTGGGTCTAGCTTGGGTTAGCCTTGGGCTAGGTACAAATTGATTATTGTAAATGGTTGGGAAGAGGTTTTGAGCTCAATTGAAGGGTCAATTTGAGGGAATTTTGATTTTTAGTCAATTTGGTCATGATTTTGAGCTCAATTGGAGGGTCAATTTGAGGGAATTTTGAACTTTAATCAATTTGGTCATGTAGGCTAGACTTGGGTCTAGCTTGGGTTAGCCTTGGGCTAAGTCCAAATTTGATTATTGTAAATGGTAGCTTGGGTTAGCCTTAAGCTAAGTCCAAATTGATTATTTTAAATGGTCAATAGGGACCCCATGAAGAGTTTTCAACATGAATTNCAAATTAATTATTGTAGATGGTCAATAGGGACCTCATGAAGAGTTTTCAACATGAATTGGATGCCAATTTGGAGTTTAAGGATATTAATTGGATGAAATTTGGGGACTTAGCCAATTTGGGGCTAAATTTGGGAATTTTGGATTTAAGCCNTAGGGACTTAGCCAATTTGGGGCTAAAATTGGGAATTTTAGATTTAGGCCAATATCAAATTGATTTGAGGCTTCAACAGGGCCAATTGATGGTTGATTTTGATGTATAGGAATGTCATAATATTTTGCAACATTAATTGAGGCCAATTGACTAGGCTATGGGTTTAATTTGGTGAGATTAGTGGTCAAAATTGGGGTTTTGACCTAAATCAAAATTTAGCTCAAATAATGAGCCAATTTGGCTTGGATTTGGTTTATTTTGGTGATATGAAAACTGAATTTGAGGATAGGAATGGAATTGGGGTCAATTGAGATCAAATTGATGGACACTTGAGTTGGATTTGGAGAAATTTGGGTCTTTAAAGGTTAATTTGGGGATTTCAGTTAAAGATGGCCAAATTGGCCAAATTGGGTCATGTAGTAGTTAAAAAAAATGAAATTGGGAATATTTGTGATTTATTTGAATTTTTTTGGGAATTTTTGGAATTTTTTGGGATTTTGAGCTATGGAGGGGTATTTTGGTAATTTTAAGGAGTTTTAGGGGTAAAAGGCTAAGATGGGTATTTTGATGGAGTTGAGGTACCAACCATCACCAGTAAGCCATGGACCAATGGAAACCCCATTTTGGGTCCTCTACATAGTGGTCTTAGTAAACTCGTAGCCCTAGGGCTAGTAGGTTTAGGGGACCATCTACACGAGTATCCCAAAAGATCAAGGGACATATGGGCTAGTAGGTTTAGGGGACCGTCTACATGAGTATCCCAAAAGATCAAGGGATCTAAGCTTAAATTTGAGTTCAGGGTTGTGAGTGATTGTGGGTGCAGATAAGTGTAGTGAGTGCCTTAGCTAAGCCCAACACCCAAGGTCAACCCTAAGGTCCAACAATCCTAAGGGTGACTCATCTTGAGTTTAGTTCAGGGTTGTGAGCGATTGTGGGTGCAGATTAGTGTAGTGAGTGCCTTAGCTCCAGACCAAAACCCAAGGTCAACCCTAAGGTCCAGCAATCCTAAGGGTGACTCATCTTGAGTTCCCCCACAGTTCTAAGGTCAACCCTAAGGTTCAGCAATCCTAAGGGTGACTCATCTTGAGTTTCCCCCACAGTGACCCCACCTACTAAGTATTTAGAGGTTGAGAGCAATATGTGGAAGTTCAAGTTGAGTGGAGAAGAGTTTGTTATTTCTAGTGGTGAGGGTTATATATCTAGTTTTCTAGGAATAGTCAACAGGAAAAGTCTTATGGCTAGACCCTAGGCTATTAAAGAGAGAAAACTAAACCTCAACCAAAAATGAGGTCAACGGTGGTAGAGCAACATTTTCTAGTTTTTTAGTAGCATGAGAAGGTTCCAATACTAGAAGAGCCAAAGCTTGAAACTCTGCAAGCTCACCTTCTTCTACAAAAAGAATTAAATAAACAATTGATCAATGAAAAATTCACCACAAAAAATCTTACTCATCATTAACAAAACTGTGAAAACATTTTTGTTTAATCCTACTAAATAATGAATTGTTAAGAATATGAATAAAGAACTTAACAATTATCTTCTATGCGATCAAAATTCTCCACAAGATGGGAAAAATAACTTAAGCCTTTAAATTTATTCAAAATGATTGAAGAATACAATTGATGGTGATCATCTAATGCCTCTAATAAAATGTTGATATCTTTGCCTTCTTGGTTATTACTCTTTTATTTTTTTTATTTATAGAACATTAAACATTTTTCCTCTTGCCAAATAGCATGATGTCTAGAATACTACCCACGACATCAATATTACCATCTAAAATTTTAATTATCCCATAAAGACCAAGAACATTAGCAAATGGGCAATCTACAAAATAATGGCACAACCCCTATCCACTACCCCCATGACTCATTTTTTTAGAATGATGCAAAAAAGGAGAAAAATTAAGTGTTGCATATCATTAGCCATGAGAAATAAATAATTATTAATGAGTAAAATGCCAAAATCGTCCTCCACTATTTACATGGGGACATTTTAATCCCAAAGTTTATATAAGTGCCAAAATAGTCCCTGATTATTTTAAAATTGGACTCTAAAGTCCTCCAAGTGGACTAATTCAAACTTCAATTTAAATATTTGGGGACTATTTTGTTACTTTATAAACTCTATGACTAAAATGACCCTATATAAATAGTTGGGAACTATCTGGACACTTAATCACCAAATATATTTACTTCTCCTAGTATTTTCACAACATGCTTACAAATAGATAAAATATTTATGAAAATAAATATTTATGATCAAATATTCAATGAACTGATAGAGACCCATGACCCGCAAGGTCAATACCAACCCAAATCTATAAATAATATGTAAACATTTGATAGTAGATTGTATAATTAATTATTTTCATGCATTTCTAGGAGTCTCCCTNAATTTTATAAAGATTTTTCAACACTAATTGGGGCCAATTGATTAGGATATGGGTTCAATTTGGTGAGATTAGGTCATATGGTCAAAATTGGGGTTTTGACCTAAATCAAAATTAGGCTCAAATCATGGGCCAATTAAGTTTGTATTTGGTTTAGTTTGGTCATATCAAAAGTTAATTGGAGTTTAGGATTGGAATTGGGGTCATTTGAGATCAAATTGATGGACATTTGAGTTGAATTTGTGAAAATTTGGGCACTAAAAGGCAAATTTGGGGGTTTTGGTTAAGGATGGTCAAATTGGCCAAATTGGGTCATGTGGTAGTTGAGAAAAATGAAATTGGAAATATTTGGGATTTATTAATATTTTCTGGTATTTTTTGGAATTTTGGGCTATGGAGGGGTATTTTGGTAATTTGGTCATTTATGGAGATTTTGGGTAATTTGGGTGTTTGGATGTTTTCAAATGGTGTGAAATGAATTTTGATCAAATTTTGGTATTTTGGGCAAACTTGGGAATTTTGGCAAAGTTTAGAGTTTCAAGGGTATTTAGGTAATTTGGGAGTGTTTAGGGGCAAAAGGCCAAGATGGGTATTTTTGATAGGATTGGGTAACTAATCACCCTAAATGAGCCATTGACCAAAGAAAATCCCATTTTGGGTTCTCTATGTATTGGTCGTTGTTAAACTATAGCCCTAGGCTAGTAGGTTTAGGGGAACATCTACACGAGTATCCCAAAAAGATCAAGGGACCTCGGCTAAAAATTATGGGTTTAGGGTAGTGAGTGATTGTGAATGCAAGTGATTTCAAGTGAGTGCCTTAGCCCTAGACCAACACCCAGGGTCAATCCTAAGGTCCAGCAGTCCTAAGGGTGACTTATCTTGAGTTCCCCCATAATGACCCCACTTACTAAGTGCTAGAGGTTATTACTAATATGTGGAACTCCAAGTTGAGTAGAGAAGAGTGTAGAATTTCTAATGGTGAGGGTTCCATGTCTAGTGGTAGAATTTCTAATGGTGAGGGTTCCTTGTCTAGTTTTCTAAGAATAGTCAATAGGAAAGTCGGGATTTCTAATGGTGAGGGTGCCTTTTCTAGTTTTCTAAGAATAGTCAATAGGAAAGTCCTATGTCTTAGGCTACTAAAGAGGAAAAACTAAACCTAAGCCAAAAGTGAGGTCAACAATGATCAGCTATTTGATTATCATTTTCCTTTCTATCAACTACGGTAAAATCAAACTCTTGCTTAGAAGTATCCATCTAATTATTCTTAGTTTAGCATCCTTCATTTGCATTAAGTATTTAATAGCAGGAATGATATGTATACACTATACATTTAGTTCCAATTAAATAAGGTATAAATCTATCAAAGGTATAAACAATAGCTAATAACTCTCTTTCAGTAGTATAATTAATTTGATCATTTAGTGTCTTACTAGCATAAAATATAACTTTAAAAACTTTGTCGTTCTTTTGTCATAATATAACCTTAATAGCATAATCACTAGAAACGTACAATATTTCAAATGGTTTTTCTCAGACAGGTGATACTATTATAGGTGTCGTGACTAATTTTTTATTTAATAATTCAAATACTTTTATGCATTCCTCGTCAAAATCAAATTTCGTATCTTTTCTTAAAAGTTGGCATAGCGGCTTAATTATTTTCAAAAAAAATTTTAGGTCGTGCCTGTAAAAACCAGCTTGTCCTAGAAAACTTCTCACCCCTTTAACACTAGTAGGAGGAGTAATTTTTCTATAATTTGGATTTTTTCAAGATCTACCTCCATGCCTTTTTCAAAAATTTTATGCCCAAGTACAATACCTCCTGTAACCATAAATTGACATTTTTCCCAATTTAAACTAGGTTGATTTTTGCACATACTTCCAGAACTTTTTCTAAATTATTAAGACATAACTTAAACAAAGTCCCAACTACAAAAAAATCATCCATAAATACTTCCATTCCATGTTCTATAAAATTGCTAAAAATTGACATCATGCATCTTTGAAATGTTGCAGGTGCATTACATAGTCCAAAAGGCATTCTATAAAAAGCAAATGTTTCATATGAGCTTGTAAATGTTGTTTTCTCTTGATCCTCTGGAGCAATTGGAATTTGGTGATAACTTGTATATCCATCTAAAAAGCAATAATTATTCCTAGCCAATCTATCCAACATTTGTTCTAGATAGGGTAAAGGAA
Organism: Phalaenopsis hybrid cultivar; assembly: GCA_002079205.1. NCBI lineage: Eukaryota > Viridiplantae > Streptophyta > Magnoliopsida > Asparagales > Orchidaceae > Phalaenopsis > Phalaenopsis hybrid cultivar. The sequence goes on from JXCR01036012.1 coordinate 61,347, forward strand.
AGTGATCTTTTCTAGTGGCCATATTTAATTTTCTATAATCAATGCCAATTCGCCAACCAGTTACTTGTCTTATTTGTATTAATTCATTTTTCTCATTTTCTTCAACAGCTACTCCTCTTCTCTTTGGAACACAGTGAATTGGGCTTACCCAAGCACTATCTGAAATAGGATATATAATTCTAGCATCTAACCATTTTAAAATCTCTTTTTTAACAACTTCTTTCATTATTGGTTTAATCTTCTCTGAGGATCAACTTTAGGTTCATATTGTTCATCTAATAGACTTTTATGCATACAAACTGAAGGACTGATTCCTTTAATATCTACTAAAGTCAATTCAAAAGCCTTTTTATACTTTTTTAACATTTCTATCAACTTTTGTTCTTGAATTTCAGTTAACTCAGAAGATATAATAACAGACAATGTATATAACTCAAAATACATACTTTAACAGACAATGATTCTCAAGATTTGATTTGAAAGATTGCAATAGGATGAGAACCTACAGCAACAAGGTATTGGATGTGAAATCTTCAACCTCTAGAATTGATTTGAAAGATTACGATAGGATGAGGATCTAAAGCAACGCATAATCGGATGTAGAATCCTCAACCTCTAGAATTTGATTAGAAAGATTGCGACACGATGAGATCCTAAAGCAACGTGGTATCGGATGTGAAATCCTCAATCCCTAGAATCTGATTTGAAAGATTGCAATAGGAGGAGCTCCTAAAGTAACGCAGAATTGGAGGTGGAATCCTCAACCTCTAAAATTTGATTTGAAAGATTGCGATAGGATGAGCTCCTAAAGCAATGCAGTATCGGATGTAAAATCTTCAACCTCTAGAATTTGATTTGAAAGATTGCAATAGGATGAGTTCCTAAAGCAACGTGGTATCAGATGTAAAATCTTCAACCTCTATTTTTGATTTGAAAGATTGCGATAGGATGAGCTTTTAAAGCAATGCGGTATCGAATGTAAAATCTTCAACTTCTAGTTTTGATTTGAATGATTACAATAGGATGAGAACCTAAAGCAACACAGTATTAGATGTAGAATCCTTAACCTCTAGAATTTGATTTGAAAGATTACGATTGGATGAGAACCAAAAGCAACACGGAATCAGATGTAGAATCCTCAACCTCTAGAATTTGATTTGAAAGATTGCGATAGGATGAGCTCCTAAAGCAACACGGTATCGGATGTGAAATCCTCAACCTCTAGATTTGATTTGAAAGAGTGTTATAGAATGAGGACCCAAAGCAACGCGGAATCGGATGTGGAATCCTCAACCTCTAGAAGTTGATTTGAATGATTGCGATAAGATGATCTCCTAAAGCAACGCGGAATCGGATATGGAATCCTCAACCTCTAGAATTTTGTGTGAATCATTACTAAGCAATGTGAAATCATCATCCTCTAAAATATCAGGTGAATCATTGCTAAGCAATGCAGAATCAGATGTGAAATCCTCATCCTCTAAAATATCACGTTTCAAATTTGTGGGAAGCTAGTAGAATTCACGAAGATTGACATTGATGAGGAAAAATTGTTAAAATTTGTGAGATTTTGTGCAGAATGTGAAATTCCGCAAGGATGTGAAGAAACTGGTGCAGACCAAGGTAGTTGTGCTACACAAGCAAAGAGTAAAAAACCTCAAACTCGAGAAATTTATCATTTTCTTTTCTTTTTGTTAGGATTTGGACCCAGTTACAGACAAGCATGACGTTTGAGCTTCTAAGAATGAGTCTTTGTCTCTGAAACATTGCAAGGTACAGTACTTCTTGAAGTATCATCCACTGACAAATGACAAGTGTAGAAAATAGCTTCCCTAAGGTACCATCAAAACTATATTCTTTCAAGTACACATAACAGACGCGTTATTTCTACGGATAACATCGCTAAAGAGGCCGCAAGTTTGTAGCTTCATTTGTAGCACTCATCATTTAATTTGTTGCAGATTCTGTAAAGGTTGTTGAAGTTATCTTTGAGAAATCTTTCTAACGTTCTTCGAGTTAAAGTTGGAGTTGTATTTATTTGACACTAAATGATATGATTTCAGGTTTGAATTTCCATTAACTGCTAATATCATCGTCAATTCTTTAATTCTTTCTTTCTGAACCTAAGAAGATTTCAAAATTTTATTCTTGTGATCAAAAAAATTTTTTGTTTTCCAAAGATATTTCTGAGTCATATAATAACCAACCAAAAGAATCAAGATCGTTGAACTTTTTCTTGAATATAATATCAGAAGAATTTTCTTAAGAGAACATTTTAAGTCCATTATTAGGGGAACTCAGAGACCAATTTTTAATTACACGTCCACCTCAAGCTTCTTCTAAGGGAGACTTTTCTTTTTCTTTGATTTTTTTTTTTGCTTCAAACTTTACACAGAATCCCTTTTTTCCCCATGTTCTGTTGAGAATTACTATATTTGGTAGAGCATGATTTAAAGATTTTGAATTCCTTAATTCAGACACCATTTTTTTATTATAAGCTCACCTCAAGCTTCTTCTCAGGGAATTTTCACACAACAATTTTTTTGCTCCCTTTGTTTTTTGAGAATTACTATATCTGGTGGAACATATTTCATTTAAAGATTTGTAGGTGGAACATATTTCACACAACAAATTCATTTAAAGATTTTGAATTTAAAGATCCTCAAAAGTTTCTTAAGTCGAATTAAAAGTCAAGACCCAATCACGTGGCAGGAAATTAAAAGGCTCGTGATATCCCGAGTCAATTACTCATATTTCAACCACACTATCTTATTGTGAAATCAACTTAGGATCCAGTCCGAATTCTTTAAAGTGGATGACTTAGTTATTAGGGCATCAATTTCATTCTCCCCTGAAGTCATAATCTTATCAAAACATCCAAATTTTCTTTCAAGGTGATCAAATTTTTTTTAAAAAAATATTGCACAATCCTGAACAACAATAAACCATTTCTTTTCATTAATTGTGGTGGGAGGGATGGGATAGACTAACATTGATCATGCTAATTTCCCATTTAAACAAAAATAATAATACAATAGTAGCCAAGAGGCATTTCATTTGTTGGCAGTTGCATAGGAATGGGTTGGAACAAACAAATCGACTGAAATCATATTGATAGAACCTCTTTCAGGTTTCATTCAAATATTCTTCCGGGATTGTTACGTCCCCATTCTTGAACTTCTCCTCAAGAAAGTCTTTAAAATTGCAACACTCTTCTATGGTGTGTATGATGAATCTGTGGTACGGGCAATATCTTGGATGTCCTTTCTTGTTGGCATCGTCGGGCTTCTTCGGCTTAGGTAACCTGAACTCGGGATTCTTGATTAGACTGTAGAACATCTTTTTTGTTGCTTCATATTTAAAAGAATATATCCCATTTGATCAAGTGTTCATGATTGGAACTTGTCTTTCATATGTCTGGTAAGGTCTCTGCTGAGATGATTGCTGAATATTCTGACGAGGTTGTTGGAAGTTTTGTTGACGTTGCTCTGCTTATATTTTCAATTGTTGTTTTCCCCTACTAACCACAGCAATTGTCCCAGATTTCTTCTCAATTATTTTGGTTATCATGGACTTCTCGTCCATCTTGTGAGAATCCATATACTTGACTTCTTCTTGCAGATTGTCAGCTTTGTTGAGTAACTTCTTGAAAAACTTGATGATAAGTCCCTTAAGCATGAAAGCTATTGTCCCATGGATGCTTTTGAGAAGGATCTCACTCGCATGATGTTCCAGTAGCTGAGGTTCACATTTCATGCTAAGGTTTCTCCACCTCAAAATATAATCCACTAAAGTATTGTTAGGCTTTTATTTTTCTACCACGAGATCTCCAATGGAAACATGATGCTGCACTCCAGCAAATCTTTTTACAAATAGTAACTCTAACTCGTCAAATGTCTTCACCGCTCCGTTGGGCAACTCAACATACCAATCAAACACTATTCCTGACAGTCTACTAACAAACTGTTGGAAGAGTAAAGCTTCGTTGTTTCTTGTGTTGCCACAACTGGCTCGGAAATGTGCTATGTGCTATTTGGGATTTCCAGTCCTATCAAATAGCTTAAATTTTGGTGACACAAAACCCTTAGGGTAGGGTACGACATCTAACTCCTCTGGGTAGGGTCTACCCTTTAAAATAAATGCACCGCCCTTAGACTAGGTTAAGGCCTCCCTAACTTGTTCAACCATTTTTTTAAGTTCATTTTCTGGTATGACACTTTGGACAGAGTATTTCTTCGGTTGTTCATCAGAGGTAAACTCTTTCCTTTCATCTGCAACATGAATGGTTTCTAGTTGGTTCATTTATGGAAGCGTCATCTGCGGTGATTGTGACTGTCTTTGCATTAAAATCATGGTGGTCATCAATTCTTCGATTTTCTTTTCGAGACGATTGATCTGTTCATCTCTTTGTTGGGCGGCCCCTTGCCTCTCATCCACGGCGTTCTCCTCACCAAAGGATGGAGCGTCGCGTGCAGATAACTTGGCCCAGGTCATGATGACATTGATTTCTGTTAATCCTTCATCCATGTAATCTAGCACATCGTAATTTTCATCATTCATATCTTTTATATGTTCTTCAGATAATCGCGCAATATTGGTTCGGAGTCTCTCTAACTTAGCGTTAATCGAGTTTCCTTTGATTACTTTTAGGTCAATTGGGGATTTCTGAAGAGTGTCATTTCTTTTTTTGGGCACCGATGTGGTTGTGTAGAAGTTAATTGAATCAACCGAAATCATATTTGCAGAACCTTTTTCAGGTTCTTTCAAATACTCTTTCGGGATAGTTACATTCTCACTTTTGAAACTCTCCTCAAGCCAATCCTTGAAGATAAAGCAGTTTTCAACCTTGGCGAAGACATGGTCCCTGTCATTTAAAGAATTTCCGAAAGTCAGCGATGTTTTGTGCCTTGCAGTTTCGACAGAAGTACTCAAATTGACGCACTTGTCTTATGAACTGGTCATTCTTTATTATTTTATTTTTAAATTTGTTATTCACTTGTGATTAAAGCATTGAAGAGTTGCAATTAACAAATTAAATAAGCGTGAAGAGGTCCAACAACTTGGCTTGATTCACAGAAAATCAAACCAAACCCGAAGGAGACGAATAAATGCAAAGTTTAGGACCCAGTGTGGGATCAACTTTACAACACACAACGCCCAGGTCGAACTAGTCCACCGACACACCTATTGGGGGTCCGGCCCCACATGAAAATTTAAGGAGTCTTTAATGGCCTTCTGAACCCCTCTGTTCAAAGATGGTTGAACAGCTAGTCCTGAAGTCCAAAGAGTTGGATGTACCTTCCAAAGACAAAAAATGGGTAAAGTATGCCAACGGAAGAAGGGTAATTTGGTCCAAGAGGGGCATGGACATATTACTGATGGTGTGAAGATAATATTTCTTGATTTGTATGGAGAGAAAAGCTTGCCCCAGCGGAGTCGCCAGAAGCTGGCAACACTATTTTTGGTTGGAGGAGTTGCCCGTAAGAAGCTGTCGGTTACCGGAATCAAAATCCCGTCGCCCGCTTCGGAAGGACATTTTAATTTACATATATATTTAGTTTTAGAAAAATATGAAATCAAACTGACCTCCCATATTTTTCATAGTTTAAAAAAAGAGTGTTGTTCCTCAAATCATGTATATATCCCGAAGGATGAACACAAGACTTGAGGATGAGACTCGATCAAATAAACTAAGGAATATATGACATCCGTTTGGCCTGCGAAGCCATTGTATTTGTCGACAAGTTTTCCTATTTAAGATAAAGAATTAAATTGGGTTTATATTAAGTTGGGTTTGGACAAGCTTCCTATAAGGGCAAACCCCTATAGTTAATTACATCTTAATTGACCAAAGTCACCTAAGAAGACTCTCAATAAAAATCACGAAATATTATCTTCAAGGAGTTTCAAAGGGTAGGACATTTCAATGAGATCAGACGTAGAGGTGTGAAAGGAGATTGGTTCAAATTTAGAACATTCTGTTGTAGAATCCAAAGGAGGAAGAACTAGGGGATGTCATGGATCCAGAGGCGAACCTCGGTGACTTCCGAAGCTATCCTAATCTTTGGCTTCAGTTTTAAGGAGAGATATTAAGGTGTTTTATCGTCCCAATTTTATTAGTTAGGGCTTACATTCTGTAAAACTATCACACAAATAGCTTGAAAGATGTGAGGATTTAAATATTTCTAATTTAAAATTCTATAAACTGAACTTTTTAAAATTTTCTCTTTCTTCATGGTTATTATAAACTGAACTATTTTAAACTAATTTAAAATTCAAGTTTGGGAGAAGGAAGAGAATTTTTAAAAACTGAACCTTATTTATTATTAGTAAAATATATTTTCAAAAATTAATTTAATATAACATGTGGTATGTTGGGATAGCTTGAGATAACTATATATTTGAGTTTATAAATAATATAGTAAACTTAAGCAAAAGTTTTAAATAATAAAAATTAATTCTAGATTTAAAATATTTAGTATGAGAGTATAAGATTATGCTTTATTATTTAAAATAAAGAAAATTGTATTTTTGGAAATGTTAAAGATCTTGGATTTTTACTTGAAAAGAAAGAATCAAAACTTTATGAAAAATCTTTTTCAAGTTTAATATACATTTATTAATTAAGGAAATGCGGAAAGTTTTTAATTTTAAGAAGAGGATGGTGGAGTTCAAAATCATTAAATGTTATTCAGATATAGTAATCTTCACATGACATGAAAATAAAAAGAAAGGATTAAAAATGATAATGGAAGAAAAGGAAAAGAAAAATAAAAATAAAAGAAAAGCAAAAAAGGAAAATATATGTGAGGAGAAGCTTGATGAGATGTCTAATAAAAAATTGGCTTAACTTAAATCATCTTAAGGAAAGGGACTTAATTACATTTCTAAGCTTATTTATAAAGTATTAGCATCCTTACTAGTAAAGTTCTCATAAAATTCTTTTTCTTGTAATTCTTCTAAGTATCTTTAATAGGACAAACTAAAATTATTCTTAAAATAAATAGGAAATTAGAATTCTTATACTTGACTACTAAATATTCTTTCATTCTAGTTTTAACCTATGTTATTAAAAATCTTTCTAAAGTTTCACTATTGCATTTATAAAAAAAAATTATAGAAACATTAAAGCAAAACTCACTTCCATAAGTTATATTTTTATATATAAATAGTAAGAGAGGTTACTTAAGGACAAGTAACGTTTAAGTTTGGGGGAATTAATCCATCTTAAAACTACATATGTTTATGCACATTTTATGCTTAATTTTTTAGGATATTATGCTTTAATGAAAGGTATTCTTATGTTTTTTGGTTGTAGGTGCAAGAAAAAGAGTTTAAAAGTAAAAAGGAGCAAAAATACATCAAAAAGGAGAAAAATGGGCTAAATTAAAGAAAATTGTCAAACCAATCGAACTGGCGCATAGGCGTCAAATTGAAAAATTGGCTGGTGTCTTGGCGTGACAGTTTAACTCCTAGGCACTACAGTTATTTTCTAGAAGATTCATTGAATGATGTCGAATTTTGAAGAGATGCCTGAAGCAACCCTTGGTCATTTTTAAAACTATATAAATAGGGATTAATTCCAAATGGCTAGGGTGGTCGGATATATAGAGTCCAATAGTGTGTGAGTGTGTTAAGTGTTTGGGAAGTTTTCTTTTTGAGTCTTTGTTATTTCTGGTGTTTGTGAGTTATGTACGTGTTATTGGAATCAGAGAAGTCAGAGAACTTAGAAGGAGACCTTGGGGAAACATTCAAAAAATGCATTTGTATCTTTGCTCTTAACTCTTGTACTTTGGATTTGAGTTTTATAAATATGATTTGTTTTGTTATCCTCATGTGTTTTTAGTAGTTTTCTCTCTTTCTCCTTGCAATATGAAGTAATCAAGTAAGTAATTTTAATTTTGTTTAGAACTTCTTTTATTCTTAAAAATTTTGATGATATTTTAACCGTTGTTTCATTTACATTACAAATTGGCCACTTGTATTGTTAAAATTTGTTAAGGAAACTTATAGACCCAAAAGGGCTAAGATTTCTTAACTTGTAAGTATCACATTTCACCTTGAAAAGAGCAGTGGCGATCTTCCGAAGGGGAGTGCAAATAGATAGAGAGATAAGATTTGATGGGCATAGAATTGATATTTCTAGAGTGACAGGCTAGATTCTTGTATCACATTGGTCTAGATATTGGAAATAAGGGTCAATAATATGCCCTATAGGGAGGACATAGTGGGTAATATAGGAGTGAGAGAATAAAACCTACCCAGCACTACTAAACATGCCGACACCAACTTTAGATTAGTTAATATTCTTTGACAATCAAATAATGTAAAGAATAGGAATACTCCTATTTGTCACAATACTATATTTAAATTTCTAAACATTTGAAATCCTACACTGATTATGAATTATTTGCAAGGAGAATGTTTCTTTTTATATATTTTCTAAATCAATACATTTACTGTTTACTTACATTTGTAGAAATTAGTAAACTTAATTTTCATCAATACTACTTTAGATATTTGCTGCAGTCTTAAGTAATGTTCTCTAAAAGTTAAATTTCCCGAATTTCATCTCTATTCGTTTACGTTTCCCCGTGAGATCGATACTAGAGTTTTTATAGAAAATCCTATATTACTTGAAGCGATACGTATACTTACATAGTACTTTAGTGAGAAAAATATTTCTTTAAATTTTATCATATTACATTTGTTCTCACTAGCTGCTAAATATAATTTGGGTCAAGTTTTTGGCATATTAAGAAATATAAATATCTGTGTAATTGCGAGTCGAGTCAATCACCACCATTTGTTCCTCAAAAATATGGACCAACAATCTAAATTCATAGAAATATTAAAAAAGCTTACTATTAACATTTTATTTGATGAAACACTTGAATAACTGCCCAATTATAGAAAATTCATAAAAAAGTTTTTGAACAAGAAATACAAATTTTTAAAATTTGAAGCTATGCCATAACCGAAAATTGTAGTGCTATAACTTAAAGAAAACTTCTAAAAAAATGGAAAGATCTGATTAGTTTTATCATTCCAAGCACTATATGAGACCAATTATGAAAAATGTATTATATAAATCAGGGGCTAGCATAAATCTAATGTTTTTTAAAAATTAGAAAGATCATGACTAGAAGTGCTTCAACCTACTACTGTGACCCTTCAATTAGATGATAGTTCATTAACTTTTTCAAAGGGGTTTATAGAAATTGTCCTAGTAAAAGAAGAAAAGTTCATCATCCATGTTAAGTTCATTGTGTTGGATATAAAGGGAGATGCTAATATCCCTATTAATTTTGTAGAATTATTTTTGCATGTAGTAGGGTGAATATTAACTTATAAATAAAGGTAAATAACTTATAGAGCACAAAATTAGAACATGAATTTTCAATCTTATAATAATATTCCACCTATATATATATCCATACTAATGTTTGAGAGTGGAAATAAAAATGTTGCAAAAGATTTAATTTTTTAAAAAGTGAAAATTACAAGATCACAATAGAATATGTTAGAAGTGTCTTAAGAGCATTTCAAACATTGGATGATAAATCAAGGATTATTAAATTGGATATTTGATCCTAGTGAAAAACCTTGAAAATAATATGGGTATGTCAGGTTAAGGACCTAAAATCAAGAGCTACTGAGGAGACAACTCAAGCGTTATCTTGTTGTGTGATTACATGATTGCTTGGTTTATGATGTATGTGTGTTGTTGGGTCAGGTTGGGCACGTTAAAATAAGCACTTATTGGGAGTCAACCAAAAGTATTTCCTTTACTTTTTGGTGAGTTTATGTATGCTTTGCTTACGAGAACCCCTAGAATCCCATATATTTCACACAATTTAGAAACGCCCTAATGATGTTTGGCTTTATTATAATTTAGAATTTGATGTTTTAGTTTAAAGCAAATGTTGATTAAGATGGAATTTAAATAAGTTCTCAATGATTTAAAAGAGAGGAAAATTCAGTAAAAAATATAGTCTTAAGCACATTTATTTAATAAAATAAATAACACAATTTTTTTTTAGTTTTCACTGTCATGGACAAATAAAGTCAAATTTCACTCTCAATTGGCAATAATATCAATCACTTTTCATTCCTCACAATGTTATATAATATGTAATACATTTATTTAAATAAAATTATGAATGACTATTTTTATAAAGATCCTAAGGATGAATAATTATAAAGCTAAAAATATTTTGATATATTTAAAAAAAATTTAGAATTATTAAAGCAATTAGTAGATGTTTTAGATATGCATTAGAACCTACAATAAATTTAATATAAAAAAATCTTTCAAATTTAATGATAGGTAAAATGAATTGCTCATTTTAACTTTCAGAATAATTATTTATTAAAGTAAAAAAAAAAGGATTGATATAAATTTAATAAAAAAAAACTATACAACAACAACAACAACAACAAAGCTTTAATCCCACTACGTGGGGTCGGCTACAAGAGTACTTTTTCTCCATTGCGTCCTATTTAGTGTCATATTTTAATTTAGTTCTAGTAAATTAAGATCTTATACAATAAGCCTAAGTCTTCCTAAGTCAACCTCTGCCTTTCCTAACACAAGTCGAATCTAAAACATTTACTCTCCTAATCAGATTATCAAATGGTGGATGTTTAATGTGACCAAACCATCTAAGATGACTTTCTCTAATTTTGTCCTTCACTGGAGCTACACCAACCCTATCACAAATATATTCATTTCACATTTTCTCTCTAAGTGTAAAGCCACTCATCCACCTAATCATTCTCATCTCAGCAACACTTATCTTATTATTATGCTTCTTTTTTAAAGGCCAACATTCAACACCTTAGAGCATTGCAGGTCTCACCACCGTCTTATAAAATTTTCCTTTAAGTATAAGCGATACATTTCTATCACACAAAAGGCCTGAAGCATTCCTCTACTTCAACTAACCAACTTGAATTCTACTATTAACATCCCCATCTATATTACCATCGCTTTGAACAACGAACCCAAGATATCTAAATCATTCACACCTTTTAATAATTTGATCACCCAAAGTCACACTGATGTCACTAGAGCTACTGTTACTAAAATTAAATTCCATGTATTCAATTTTAGTTCTACTTAAATGAAGGCCCTTAGACTCCAATGTAGACCTCCAAAATTCAAGTTTTTTTTGGTTTTTTCTCTTGTTTTATTGACGAGAAGGATATCATTGGTAAAAAACATACACCAAGGTACATCCTTTTGTAGATGTCCGGTAAGACCATCCATAACTAAATAAAAAAGATATGGGCTAAAAGCTGATCCCAGATGTAATCCAACAGAAATAGGAAAATATTTAGGCAATCCACCAAATGTCTGAACACAAGTAACAGCTATAATATACATATCTTTAATGACCTGAATATAAGTCATATCAACACCTTTCTTCTCAAGAACTCTTCAAAGGATATCTTTTGGAACATTATCGTAAGCTTTTTTCTAAATCAATAAAAATTAAATGTAGATTCTCCTTATTATCTCTGAACTTTTCCATCATACCTCTCAATAAATGTATAGCTTCCATAGTAAACATGTTCGACATAAATCAAAATTGATTATGAGAAATATTTGTAATGTGTTTTAACATATGTTCAATTACCTCTCCCACAACTTTAAAGTATGGCACATCACCTTAATTCCTCTATAAATTGCACACTCTTGTGCATCCCCTTTAATCTTAAAAATGGGGACCAAAATACTCTTCCTCCACTCCTCAGACATCTTTTTGGCTTTAAAAATAATATTAAAGAGTTCAGTAAGCCAAGAAAATCCCAAATCTCCTAAATATTTCCACACTTCAATTGGGATATCATCAGGTCTTACAGGCTTTCCACCATTGGTTTTTTTAAAACATCATCAACTTCCTTTTTACTAATGCGACGGTAAAAATGAAACGTTTTATTGTTATTCACGATATTAAGATCACTAAGGTCGATCGTATTTTCATAAACTTCATTAAAAAGTTTATCAAAATAACTCACACACTTATGTTGAATATTTTTTTCTAAGAAAAGTACTTTTTGATTTTTCATCTTTAATACACTTTACTTGAGTTAAATATTTACTTTTGTTTTCTCTTTGTTTGACTAATTTATACATATATTTTTCACTCTCTTTAGTGTCTAATTTATTATAAAGATCATTAAAAGAAAAATTTGTAGCGTCACAGATTGTTCTTTTAGACTCCCTGCGAGCCGTTTGACATTTTACAAATTAATAAAACAAACTATGAATTGATTTAATTTATAGAATAATTATTTTTGAAATTTTATAGTGAACAAATATATAAATAACTTAATATTAAATTTTTATTACATTTTAATAAATATAATCATTAAAATTTTTTTAAAACCATTAATTTTTGCGCATTAGTATAATTATAACTCAAGCTTGAGCATCATTTTACAAATTTAAACATTATTACTCTTAAGTTCTTATGAGCCATTAATATGCTTATCTTGATCAATCATGAGCTCTAAATTAAGTGCATAAGCGTCCACAAAATTCTTTAATTTGAACAATTAACCAAGCTTAAAGTTTATAAATAGAAATTGTTAGATTTATCAAAAAAGTGTTTATTTTAAACAAAATTGTGGAATCAATAATTTAACATCAAATTTTTTTGTAGTAAATTTTTTCTTAGGAAATTTGAGTTGATATGACTATAATGCATATAAGTGAATAAACATTCATATCACTATTTTCTTGAAAAAATATACCTAAAATGTTCTTTTAAAAAAAATCATTAATAAAAGACCTTCTTATACTCATGGACTCCTTTTTGAAGTTAAACAACTCCCACTGACGACTTCCTCTGATGCGATCCCTTTGATGACTTCTAATGAGTTGCCATCATTAACCCATCTCTCAATACATAGTCAATCCTGTCAACACCTTCCTATACCAGTTTCTCAACTCAACCTTTATTTATAGGAATCTCCTTACATATTGTGAGTTAAAGTGATCCTTAAGTGAGTTACAGTTGCGAGCCCTCTCTCCTTCACAAGCTGTCAGTCTCATCGAAGCCTTCTTATAACGAGTTGCTTACATAACTTCTTCTATTTTACATGTAAGCGGTCTATTCCTTTTCCTGGTAAAGTAATATTGTGAACCTCTCTTCTGCACTATTCAACAATGAAATCGACCCCCTTTACACCCATGAACATCGCTTCTTCATATGCCATTAGTCCAGTCAATGATACANGAAAGTTTATAAATAGAAATTGTTAGATTTATCAAAAAAGTATTTATTATCAACAAAATTGTGGAATCAATAATTTAACATTAAATTTTTTTGTAGTAAATTTTTTCTTAGGAAATTTGAGTTGATATGACTATAATGCATATAAGTGATTAAACATTCATATCACTATTTTGTTGAATAAATATACCTAAAATGTTCTTTTAAAAAGTTTTCATTAATAAAGGACCTTTTTATACTCATGGACTTTTTTTTTGAAGTTAAACAACTCCCACTGACGACTTCCTCCGATGCGATCCCTTTGATGACTTCTCCTAATGAGTTGCCATCATTAACCCATCTCTCAATACATTGTCAATCCTGTCAACACCTTCCTATATCAGTTTCCCAACTCAACCTCTATTTATAGCAATCTCCTTACATATTGTGAGTTAAAGTGATCCTTAAGTGAGTTACAGTTGTGAGCCCTCTCTCCTTCACAAGCTATCAGTCTTACCGAAGCCTTCTTATAACGAGTTGCTTACATAACTTCTTCTATTTTACACGAAAGCTGTCTACACCTTTTCCTGGTAAAGTAATATTGTGAACCTCTCTTCTTCTGCACAATTCGACAATGAAATCGACCCCCTTTACACCCATGAACATCGCTTCTTCATATGCCATTAGTCCAGTCAATGATGCACCCATGAGCATGTCTGAATTTTTTATGAACTAGGTTGTAACCCAAACTATAACTGAGCTTGAGCTGGTTTGGTATGCAAACGTGTTCATTACTTCAACTTAATAAAATAATTGGAAAATATGATAGATCCCTCTCACTAGAGCTAATTTCATCTAAGCAACTTCAAAAATATTTTTCAATGAAAATAAATAATAAATATTTCTTCGATTATGTGGATTATGTGGATTATGAAATCAAAATTTTTTATTTTATATAAAAGATTTGATCTTTAATTCTGTACTTTAAAGCGTTAAACTCGACATTATACGTGTGGGCAATGAATGATTGATTGCCCGCTGGAATTCTTCGTCGAATAGTGGAGTTTCGGTTCGCTCCTGTCGACCAGTCAACAAGTGCCGCTACAGGTTTTCTTCTTACAATGCCTTGTTGCCCTTATTCTTGCCTTACCATCGAACGGTAAACTCGCAATTTTCCTTATTCATACTTGCAAAGCCCGTTGCAGACATGGATTTGGGCCAGCAAGAATTCGAGCGCATCCTCCTTTTCGAGCACGCCCGCAAGAACGCCGAGGCCACCTATGCGAAGAATCCCCTAGATGTCGAAGTGAATCCCGAACCCGCTCTCCGTCTTTCTTTATCAGCTGCTTCTTGCTTCTTGCATCGTTTACATATCTGGCATTCTACCGGATTTGAAGTTCCTCGTCTTATTTTGCATCCTTATTTATTACTTTTTCTTTTCTTTTAGAATCTCACAAATTGGGCAGGATTGCTCTTGGAATTGTCGCAGTTCCAGAGTAGTCGCTCAGATTCGATAAACTTCGTCAAAGGTATTTGATTTTGTTGCTGATGATCTGCACATGAAGATCATTGACTTCAATTAAACAGTTTTNTTTCCTTTAGAATCTCACAAATTGGGGAGGAGTGCTCTTGGAATTGTCGCAGTTCCAGAGTACTCGCTCAGATTCAATAAAGTTCGTCAAAGGTATTTGATTTTGTTGCTGATGATCTGCACATGAAGATCATTGACTTCAATTAAACAGTTTTATCATTGTTGGACGGGGCTAATTTGTACATTTCTCTTTTCTCTGCTATATTGTGTTTTAGTTGCTGTTTCGAAGTTGGAGGAAGCTTTGGAGATTAATCCTAGGAAACATGATGCCATTTGGACCTTAGGCAATGCACATACTTCCCTCGCATTCTTCACAGAGGATCTTGAGGATGCAAAGCCATATTTTGCAAGGGCAACGCAGTGGTACCAGCAGGCATTAGATGAGGTATTTAAATCTACGTTGGTTTTCTTGATTAAATTTATAGGTTGGTCTCCTTTTTCGTGCAGAAGAATGTAAGTTGGCTTTTTGCAGGATCCTGGCAATCAGCTATACATGAACTCTTTGGAATTATCAAGGAAGGTGAGTTACCCGTTTGATGGTCCATTTACATACTTAATTTTCCATTACAGAAGGCAGAAACATCTGATTTATTGTTAGGTCTTCTAATGGATAGTTGCATTTGTTGAGGTGTTGTTTCTAACTTTTTAGATGTTCTTGAGCTCTAACTTTTTTGTTTGGTTGACAAAATTCTCTCTTCATATCTACATTAACAAATTTGAATATTGCAAAAGGACATTTTTTTTGTATTTGTACTTGAAGTGCTGCAGTCCTCTTCTGTAAAATTGTCTAAATGCAATTAAGATATTTTATGATAAATTGTTAAATTTGTCTTTTGTATTTCACATACTATGAGAATGAGTCTGTGTCGTATTAAAGCAACCTAAGCGTGACCTAACTAGGTGCCTTATCATTATGGAAATCTACCTCTATGTAACTCATAGTCAATATTTTTAAAAGTGCGCTTTGAAGCATGCTTCACGAGCAAAATGAAGCAAANCCCCTTATCATTATGGAAATCTAACTCTATGCAACTCATAGTCAATATTTTTAAAAGTGCGCTTTGAAGCATGCTTCACGAGCAAAACGGAGCAAAGCTTGTGATGCCTACTTGGCTTCATTCAGGCGCGCTTTGAAGCACTGAAGTTAATTTGCATGTTTTTTTACCAACTTTTAAGTTCTTAATTATTGCAACAAACAATTAGAAATTATTTGAAGTTTTTATTCACAGGTTTACACTCAATATTTGCCTTCAAGTTATGTGTTATACCACTTTTTTCCTATTATATATCAACTCTTAAGTCATATTGTATATTTTATAATTGTTCATGAATAAATTTATAAACTAATAGNTGAAGCAAATCTTGTGATGCCTACTTAGTTTCATTGAGGCGCGCTTTGTAGCACTGAAGTTATTTTGCATGTTTTTTTAATAATTTTTAAGTTCTTAATTATGGCAACAAACAATTAGAAATTATTTGAAGTTTTTATTCACTGGCTTACACTCAGTATTTGCCTTCAAGTTATGTGTTATACCACTTTTTTTCTATTATATATCAACTCTTAAGTCATATTGTATATTTTATAATTGTTCATGAATAAATTTATAAACTAATAGTGTTGTATAGTTTATTAGTTCTATTTGATTAATAAAAATGCCGCTTTGCTCTTGGCTTTGTGCTTTGAGGCAAAATTAAAGCCTTGCGCATCGCATTACACTTTACGTTTTAATAACACTATTCATAGTACATGCAGTTGGAGAAATATTGTTGTTATTTATTTCTTGGAGAAATTTACTTAAAAGTTTCTTTCAATCCAAATTACCTCATATATAAAAATATGTGTCATAACCCTTATAGTTATGCCTCTTACAGATATATAACAGAGCTACGTTGACTTCCTATTTCTCAACACCTTCTTTGTCATTGATAATCTTAGAGCTTGTGTACTGATTTGTTGTAAAGCTTCATGGTGATGGTGTCTACTTTCCTATGATTAGTTATTTAAGGTTAATGATGCTACACTCTTAGCTAAATAGATTTGAAAATATTCATCGTTGCTAGTTTTAGGTTATAATAAGGAGATGATTGAGAATCGTAGATTCAAAGATGAATAAGTTTTGAATCCTGTTTTCAGAATCACCCTTGTTCGAATGAGGTATGGACATCTATTTGGAGCTTCAAGTTCAATAATTTGTCGTTAAATTGGTTTAAAGAATCTTTGAATGATGTACAAACTTATGATGAAAATTTCAAGCCTTGTTTGAACCTTATTTGTTTAAACTAAACTCTAACCCCTTGAATACTCGAGAAGTTGTGGTGAAGCTAGTCGGTCGAATCACGCAAGTATATGTGTCAAGTAATAATGTAGTTAAATAGTACCATGTATTGATATCACAAGGAAAGTGTTAAAAAATTTTTTTGGAGGGCGAATATCTAGTTTACTACACTTCTAAACTTAGTTTAGTGTGATCACAAACATCAGGTTTTCTAAAATTTACGCAAAAGCAAAAACAAAAGAAACGAGTTCGAAAAAGACAGAAAACTGTGGCAGATAAATCTTACTATTCTTTAAGGTATGTGAGGCTCGCGCTCCTGTGATTTAGGTGATGTGGTGGTTTGTTACTAGATTTTCCTTTACGTGATAGTTATCAATAGGGATAGAAAGTCCGTCTTATGCCTATGCCTAGATGAAAAGAAGGCTGAAATCTATAAAGTTGAGGCTCCCTCAATCCCCATGGCATCCCGCAGATTTGTTCCGATTCCTTTCTAGGTTGCAAAACCTGGATTAAATATGTCTATTATTACCCGGATTTTATGATTAACCATTTCGTTCTTCTGCGTAATGGACAAAAGTCACAGATTATGAAATATGTTATTAACATAAATTGTCAGATCAGGAATAAATGCAACTCTATGGTTAACACAATAACAAAAAAAATCCCTTATTACTCAGGACAACGATACAAGAAAAAAATCATCCCAAAAAATGATAAAAACCATATACCTTTGTTGGAAAAAATGCAGGAAAAATATTCCATTGAAATCATCATTGCAATTACAACTAAAAAGTAAAAAATTACAAAACAATTTGTTACCTCTTCCATAATAGCCAACTCCTCTCTCATACAATAAACCTCTTAGAATAGTAAGAAAATACAAAATAAGAGGTAGAAACATTCTTAGCATCTCAAATCGTCTCCAGTTCTCTCCCCCTAAGGAACATTTATATAGCTTAATTCATGAATTAGGTGAGAAAATTCCTCACAAAAATAATTTCTAGATCAGGCGGGGCATGGTCACGCTCGATAGCCACGTGGTCACGCCGTCTTTCTGCAAATCTGACGTGGTCACGCTCGAATGTGATATGGTCACGCTGGTAACAATAGCTTGCATGGTTAAGCCTCTTCCAGGCGTGGGCACGCTTTTGCGTTAGTTTTTCTCATTCCAAAATGCATGTATTCGACACCTATATCCCGCACAACATCAATAATACCTTTCACAAGTGTACTACCATGATAAATTAGTAAAAATAATAGATAAAATATAGGGTAAGAAATAAGTGAAATTACGTTTAATTGATTCATGTCAATACTTCCAAATTTATTTCATTACTTCCTCTCAAGTAATCTCTTAACTCAGTTGAGGATCCATGAGAAAATATATACTTTTAAACTATTTAGTTTGTTTATCGAAGTCAAATAAAAGTGTTTAAATGTCATTTTAGGTCAATTATTTTTAATGATTAATAACTTAATCTTTTCCTTAATTTTCTTTGTTCTGCCCTTATTAAATCCCAAGGATACTTAGGATGGTAGTGATTAAAATATCTTCACTAATCTTGAATGGTTGTAAAACAATCTCAGTAGAATCAACCAATTTAATATTCACTTTTTCCTTGAGGATAACCTCAAAGGAGTTTTATTAAAGAATCATGAGAAAGCTTTATTATTTTAGTTAGTAGACTCGCTTCTGATTTTTTTTTAATTAGTTGTGCCAACCTCACCCTTCTTTTCCGGGTTTTTTATTTTTTATTTTTAACTTTGTTTTTTTTTCTTTTTTCTCATTTTCTTTTTTATTTGCTTTTTCTTTTTCTTCTAAGAATCATTATATCTGGTTGAGAATATTTTTTTTCTTCTTTTTTAAGTATGAAGATGTATAGGGTTTCTTAAGCAATAAACCTAAAAAAATGATTATTTAACATCACACCTTTTTGTTATTCTTCCATTTAAAAATTAAGATAATATTAAATTGGCTAAAAAAAACTAAAGAGCACTTAAAACATCTTTGACACGCTACTCAATATTATAATTACACTTTTTAATTATCATGAGTTTTCTTTAGGTACAATTAGAAGCTCTTAAGTTCTGAAATCTCATAATTAGAACATTACGGTTAATCATTCCTAAATGACATTTATTATCTTTTAAAAGAAAATTTAATAAACAAGTTGAATAAATCAGAATTCCTAGCATGAGTTAGTTTATTAATTTTTAACCATTTACCCAGTTATGTGAACTACTATCGGATTTGTAAAAACATACATATTATCCCCTCAAACTTATTTTTTTTTCAAGACATGAGGGACTTGTAGTAGCAATAGACTGGTTAAAATGGGTAAGCGCAAGAAAAAGAAAGTATATGCTAGCGTAGTTACATGAATCTCATAAAACCTGGTACAAGAAATCAACATGGATGAAACATAACATTGTATCATCTAGAAAAAGAAAGCATCGCAGAACAAAAACCTCACTACATATAAGGATCAAAACATGTACTATATAACATTACATAGGCAATCAACAAAGAGAAAAACACAAAACAAAACTCAAACACTGCAACATACAAACAACAATGTAGTAGCCCCTTCAAGAAAATAAGTTATGTAAGATTGATACACCGAAAATCTATGCATTTTTAGACCCATATTTTATACTTATTTTTTAGTGGTATTGCACCTTAATGGAAGATATTTTGATGTTTTCTTGCAGGTTGTTGATTTTTAGGACTTGAAGAAAAAATGAAGTAAGAAAGATGAAATTTGGAGTCAAAATGACGTTTTTGAAGTAGTACTCAGCGCCGATCGGCCGACTGCACATAACAATAGAACAACTGAAATTTTACTCAGCGCTGATGGCGCCAGACTAGTGTCGACAGCGCCAAAGGCGGTTTAGCCCCCGTTTCTAGAAGGTTCGATGTATTTGAACGATTTTTCAAGAGTTTTTGGAGGCACCTCTTGGAGAAACGAGATTGGGCTTTATTTAGGGTCGAAATTCATTAGGAAAGTGACTCATTTTTTCTCCAAAACGTTCCACCACGCTCCATTTTTCGCCATTCTTCATAATCCATTTTCATTCCACCATTATATTGGAGTCTATTAGTGATTTTTCTTATATTGTTTCGAGTTTGTGTGGTGAGATTTAGTGTGAAACTTTCTGTGAGAGTGTTGGAGAATGAGAAAAGTTAGATATTTTCTTCCTGCATTTATAAGGCTACAAGGGATTTGCTTTAAGAAAGAGTTTCAGATATGTTTTGTTTGTTTATTAGTATTGTATGAACTTTCTTTAATATATGAAATTTGTATTTTGTTGTGTTTTTCTCATGAAGTTTGAGTAGTTCCCTCTATCATTTTCCCTACTTTGAGATATGGTGAAATGAAGAGATAATATGATGTGCCAATATTAAAATATAAACTAAATTGTGATGATTTTTCAACTTCGAACTAAATTTACATTTCAATTTGGTCAATTAAATTGTTAAAATATGTTGTGAAACATATGATCTGGATAATTGAGTATGAGTTTTACAATAGAGTGATAATCACACTTGATTTAATGGAGGAGAAATTCGTTCATGGAATTAAGTGCAAATAAATAAGAAAAGATTCTTTGTTGGGTGTAGAATTGGAGAATCTTTAGGGTGATAGACTAAAATCGCCAATTCGGTCTTAGTGTTTAAAAACTAAAACGAGAGTTAGCCTTCAGGTGAAGAGAAGTGGGAGTCGGTATCCTCCTAACCTAGCCACGGATTTAGGTACTAAACCTAGGATTAGCTAATGATTTTCTATGTACTGTATCAGGGTAGAGAATTATAATTGCTTCTATTTAGCGCAATACATGTTATAAACATTTATCTCATCTCATTTCACCAGAACCTCATTGTAAAGGGAAATATGCTTTTTCACATAAGAAATCTTCATTACATAAACATAGTTAATAGATTAGTATTTACTTTTTAAACTTTACATTTCTGTTTTGCTAATAGTTAAGTACTTTAATTTTGATAACTTCTCAACATTCGAAATTAGTGATAGTAATTTTGTTTGATTTTCTGTAAATTTCCTAGTAAAACTTATCATTGTCAATTTACACATTCCTTGTGGGATCGATATTCGGGGTTTAAATAGAAAGTCCTTTATTACTTGATAGCGATACATATACTTACGTAAAATCTCATTATTAATTACCTATAATTATATATATTTTACAAAACTTACTTTTCTTATAAGGATCAAGTTTTTGACGCTATAGTGTGTCAACTTCATGAATCATTACATATAAAAAAATCGGTATCAAGTTTTTGTCGTCGTTGCGTTGGGAAGGTAACTGTTAAATTTAGGTAAATTAAATAGTTTTGTAAAATTAGGAAAGTTAGAGATAATATATATAGTATAAAAATATATAAAAATAAAAAAAAATA
>JXCR01036020.1:0-11508 GCA_002079205.1 Phalaenopsis hybrid cultivar
CAATAATGTGTCCCACACTTGTTTTATAGTTTCTGTGCCCATGTTTCAAGGAAAGATGTCATTTGTCATTGCTTGTTGTGAGGCAAATAATGCTTGAGAGTCCTTTTTGTTAATTCTCTTCAAGTGTCTTTTTTTGATTTGTTGAAAGAGTTGAAGTATATTCTTGAGCATTGAATCGTTCTTCAACGACCTTACACAAATTTTGAGAGCGAGAATAGGCCTTAATTTTGATGGAAAATCGTAATTTTTTTCTATTGAAGATTGGAATCGGGGCAGATAAGCGGTTGGAGTCAGTTATTGTAGAGATATTGAAATAATAGAACGCCCAATAATACTCGAATGAATCTCTGATAACAATTATTGGAAATTTTTGGAGAGAAGAGGAAAATTTGGATTGTTGGAAATTTTAAAGCGAAAGAGAATTTTATTACTAAGTTTTGCTGTGTAGTTTCCAGCCTACATAAAAACTACAAGTTATGCCTATTTATAGACATGAGAGACTAGATCCAAAATCTTCTATACCCTTATAATTCTTTCTAGAAAAATATAGTCTAGATTCTTCCTACTTAAATATTCTAGAGTATTCTCATTTAATATAATATTCTAGAATCTTCTACTNATATAATTCTTTCTAGAAAAATATAGTCTAGATTCTTCCTACTTAAATATTCTAGAATATTCTCATTTAATATAATATTATAGAATCTTCTACTTAACAATATATAGAATGTCCTAGAATATTGGAGAAATAACATCAATTATCACCTTTATATAACAAATTTTCTTCGATGGGGACTAGAAATTTCAATCAAGAAAATATATTACTTATTCAGTAGATTAAGAAAAAAATGATAGAACTTTCTTATTAGGTAGATAACAAAGATGTTACTGTTGGTTTCTAAAATATTTTAAAAAAAGAATAAAATAAAAAAAGAAGCCTTTAATTGCTCACGCTTCGAAATACAGAACTGATCCCCACTCTTCTCATTCTCTCGTATCATTTTACAAATGAAAATTTAAAAAAAATTATGGAGGAGACAAACAAATATTGACGAAAAAAACCACACATGCCTCTNCTCTAAAATATTTTAAAAAAAGAATAAAATAAAAAAATAAGCCTTTAACTGCTCACGCTTCGAAATACAGAACTGATCCCCACTCTTTTCATTCTCTCGTATCATTGTACAAATGAAAATTTAAAAAAAATTATGGAGGAGACAAACAAATATTGACGAAAAAAACCACACATGCCTCTCCAACCATAAGTCTTCGCTCTCCTCTTCTCCTTCGTGACCGAGGATAGTGAGGAAACCAATGACAGGGTTGCGGCCTACAGATACACATTTTACCTTCCTCGTCTTCATCTCTGTCTCATTTGCTTGCCAGCCTCATCGAAGCCTTCTCCTTGTCTGCACACCACTACTTTTTTTGTCTTCTCCACCTAACTGAACACTTCCTTACACAAAAAGTTGCACGAATATCCTGCAACCCCACTGCACTTCTTCTCTACTTCCTTCTTTGCTCCTTCCCCCTGCGTTCTCTGTGCCTGAAACCTTCATGGTACAATCACCAATTAGGTCGCTGGAAAACCACTATGGGATTGCGACTTGCAAGAACTACTAAAACTCTACACTTTCTCCTCCTAGTTGCTATTCCCTCACCGAAGTCGTCGGCAACTCTGCCCTAGCCCGTCGAAGCCCCTGCCGCTCCTTCATTTGCTATCCCTAGCCGCATGCAATCCGAGAATGGAAAGCTTTCGTTGCCTTCTTTCATAAGTTTGATTCTCCCTAAGAGGAAGCCGACGCCTTGTCCTTATTCACATCCGACTTTCCTTTTTTTCTGCCTTTGCGTACATGGTTCAATTCCAAAATCAAATGCCTGCATTCCTCTCTGTTGTTAGGCCTGAACCGAGCATTTACTTAGTGCAACCTGATCACTTTGTTGTTCATATCTTATTTATTTATTGTTTTTATTGTTTGTATTGTATTATAAAATAAGAAATCTGTATTATACTTTTGTTTTGTGTTTTCGTCAATAGCCATCGTCTATCGTCGCTATCAAGGACATCGAATTTCGGAAAGGTATAACTTTGGGATAATTAGGAAATTTTTAAAAACTTCATTGAGGAGAGCACAGTACTCGTCAGGCAGGAAAATCACGAACTCGTTTGGAGAATTTATTTTTTTAAGAAAATTGGGATTTTAAAATACCCGTCCGTGGGAATTAATTGTTATTCGCGGTATAAAGTACCGTTCGGAAAATGTTTATTTGTTATATAATATTTTTTGTCGCTTTTTTTGAGATCGCGGGGTAAGTGTTCTTTTTTGTTTCCTGGTCGTGTTATATCAAAACACTTAACGATTTTTTTGAGATAGCTGAGAAGGTTGTGACACGCATTAGGTGCTATAAAACACGGGCTATTCACACAAGTAGAATCAATAATACCGGGTTTGAGTCCGATTGTTGATCCCACAAGGAACGAGAAAAACTCAATGAAAGAAAAATTTTAGCCTACTACTTTCAGCCTATGCCTTAAAGGTTTGATTTGCTAATTCAATTGGTTATCTATCCTAAATTAAGAAAAAACAATTCTTTCCTAGCAAGCAAAAGATTCTTGTATAAATTTCAAGTGTTAAAGATTTCCCACTTGAATTAATAAAGTGATTTATAGAATTAAGGAGTATATTGAAAAATAGTGTCAATCAGGAGATAAATTCTTCCTTAGTCCCTTCCGGTGGACTATGAAAGATTAGTAGTCTCAAGCTTAGTTCCCTAAACTCTTGATTTTCCCAAAAGAAAATATTCCCCAAAAGATTGCTTAAACTCATTTGTCATATCCCTATTCAAATGAATTTAAGTGATTAACTTTTTTCGTTCCATACAAAATCTTTTCGGATCTCAGTATTCACGAAAGATTTTAACAATCCACTGGCCAGATAGAAGGTAAATTAATTTCACAAATTAACTTAACACACTCGAAATCAAATCAAGTCAAGCAATCTCAAACTCTTAGTCCTATCCACCATCATTAATATAGAGATAATTAAGTAAACTACTCACTATTCATGACAATTTTGATCAACACAAACTTAATATTATGAATAAACATAAAAAACCAAGTCTTTACAAGGAATCCCTGAAGAAAATACAACTTAATTGTACTTATCTCCTTCACAATAAAGCAAAATAAAGATGTCTCCAATAGCAGACAATAAACTCTCTCATTTCTCACAAACACTCTTTTCTTCTCTTATAATCTCCTTGCAAGTTGTGTGGCCTTCTCCTCTAGAATTCTCCCTCTAGAATTGATAGAAGAAAAATGGTGAAAAAACCCTCCTTAATTTGTGATCAAGCATTTTTATACATCTCTCCCCGAACTCAAGTTTTGAACAACTATAACTGCCAATTTTCAGGTACTGGCACCGGGGCGCCCATAGGTTGGCACACACACACATGAAATTTTTTCCACAAAGGACTGGCGCCTAAGCGCCGATGGCAGCGCTTAGGTGTCCAAGGTGCAACACCAACTTACTGTCTTCTTGGGATCTTTGCTCTATTTGAGAGGGGACCGATGCCTAGACGCCAGTGGCCAGATTTGCTACAATCTCTAATTCGATCCATTTCGATTCCCGTTCGCCTCCTTTCTTGTTACGACTTGCAAAAACAACATAAAATCTTCCTCAAAGTGCAATATTGTCATATACAATACAAAAATACAGGTATCAACAAGTGAAAAATTTTCAACACATCAGGCTGGCATTCCGTGCCTCCTAACCGGAGTTGATACAGGGAGGCTACCGAAATTTTGAGTGATTTAGACTTGTAATCACTTTAAAACATTTGAAATTTTGGACTTGTAAAATAGAATAAAATGCGTCTTACTTCAATTTTAAAATAATACGAAAATTTGAGTTTTTAAAATATAGTCTATTAGGATTTTAAAAGTACTCAAGTCTCGGGCTTTTGAGATTTATGCTCATTTGGCTTTAAAATATTTTAAAGTTTGGGCTTTTAAATTTAAGCTCATAGGGTTTAAAAATAATTTAAAATTAAAAATTTTAAATGTTTAAAATCTCACCATCGAACTCGCAACGTGTCTGCTAGCGAACACAAGACTGTCCTGCTTAAACCTGAAGATTGCATGTGATAATTTCTAAATAAAAGCTCATAGTTTCAAAATAACTAAATTTTCAAGGCGTATACAAGCTTCATGGTTACTCCTAAGTCAAATGCAATGATTTCAAATATATGAATATATTTTGATACTTTTTTTGTACTCTCTTAATTGTGTATGCCTTAGGAGATTCATATAGATAAGAATTAGATACATGATTTCAAAATCCCGTGTCCTAAATTGCAAATCACTACTATGGTTTAAAGATTACACAAGCCTTCAAAATCTCCAAATTTTTTAAGTTATTCAAACATATTAAATATAAAAGTCTTTATGTGCTCCAACCAATGTATTGAATGCTCAAATATTAAGTTCAAGAAAGCAGCGCAAGCTAAATGAGCTGCCTTGTCTATAAGATATGGTTATAAGTCTCATCTAACTAGTTCGATTCACTAGAGTTGACAAGTCTAGCAAGCTTAATAACGTCCAAATCTCAAAGATACAAATTTACAAGTCCAAATCATCAAGTGTAATTCTTCTCCTTGTAAGGATAGGAGCCGATAGGACTTGTAACCTAAAAAGAAGAATTTAACCGCCCCTTTCAAATATAAATGTTTTAAATACTTAACACCCCAATAATGACCGTGTAATTGAACATTTCAACCAGAGTCATCAATCTTTTAAATCAAGATTTTAAAGTAGTTAACTAAAACACTAAAATTAAAATTAAATTACTTAAGGTTTAAAGTAAATTCCATCCGTCTTCTGCAACAGTTTGTCAAGGGTGAGAAATTTTTGACTGACTTCAGCTCACAAAGAGTTAATGTCATATCAAATCTATCAATATATTCACAATCAAAATAATCGCATGCTAGTAACGATGTGACACGAGTTCTCTATTTGCATTGTTTCACCGCTAAATGACACAACAAAGTAGCAGTTATGACTAAAGCCTTCTAACTAAGTTGTTGTCGCCAAATGACACGATTATATTACGATCACGACTGCAGCCCGTATGTTCCTCAATGTCTTTCTATCTTTTGAGTTGTGAATCGTAAGAGTTCAAGTAATTGACACAAAACCTTTTGTTAGCTAAGGTCGGCGTAAATTTATCTTTTTAAACAAAAATTCACCCTAGATTTACAATGATACCTTAGACGACGCAACCCATGACTGTCATTCGGTTAAGTTGGGTGGATTATCTCCTCTGACTAAGTAAATCAGGGACAATGACAACCCAGGATGATGAAACTATGTGACCTTGATCGCTTTCCGTCTTCATTTCCCTATCATCCGTTTTAAGTTTCAAGTGATGAATTTTAAAATTTAAATTCAAAGTCTGTCGCTATTATATGTTGAATATTCAATTATTAATTACTAATCTTAATCAAAAGTGTTTTATTGTTATTGAGAGGAGTAATTAATCATAAAGGTTTGCGCCTATGGAAAATCTCGAATGCCAGATAAAAAATCATCACAAAATGAGGGCAAAATCTCTGGGTAGTCTCTTATCTACAATCTAATATGCCTTCTGAAAATTAGACCATCTAAAGCTCTCTCAACACAAAACAAAATAACAATAAATATAGAGAGTTCTCGGGAGCGGTCAGAATTTTTGGAGCCCCAAGAACCACTTAATAATGACATAACCACCTTTCTGACTTTGTGGATAAGTAACTTGGCTTTTTCAGTAAGCCAAATATGGAACTTTCCTTCACCCATAAGTAAGAGGCTTATGGAATATTCTTCTGGGTCCACCACTATTCCTCATGATTCTAATCATTGAGATTTAACCTGTGATAACTTTCAAGTAAATTTTCTTTTTTCTGACTAACTTCAGCTCACCAAAAGCTAATTTCATATCGAATATGTCAATATATTCACAATCAAAATAAGCACATGCTAGTAAAGACGTGGATCGAGTTCTCTGTCCGTGTGGTTTCACCGTCAATTGACACCACAAAGTAACAGTTAAAATCAAATCTCTTTGACCTCACGGTTGCAGCCAAATGACACCATTATATTTTTTATTCTTTGAGTTGTAAATTATAATGGTACAATTAATTGAAACAAAGCTTTGTGTTAGCTGAGACAGACGTAAATTTATGTCCTTAGACAAACATGCACCGCAAATTTACAATGATAGCTTGCACGACGCAACTCATGGTTGTCATTCTGTCATGTTGGGTGGACTACCTCCTCTGCTTAAGTAGATCAGGCACCATGACCATGAGATATTGATCGGATTTCCTCTTCATTCCCCCATCATCCACTTTAAGCTTCAAGTGATAAATTCTACAACTTAAATCCTAAGTCTATTGCTATTATATGTTGAATATTCAATTATTAATTACTAATATTAATCGAAAATGCTCTCCCTTTATCGGAAGGGGTAATTGACCATAGGGGCTTGCGCTTATGGGAATTCTCTTAACCCAAATCAAAAAGTCATTGCAAAATGAGGGTGAAATCTCTTGGTAGTATCTTACTACAATCTAATATACTTTTTGAAAATTTGAGACTCTAAAGCTTTCTCAACATAAAACTAAATAAAAGTAAATATAGAGAGTTCATGGGGAGCTGTCAGAATTTTCAGAGCTCACAGTAACCATCGAATAATGACATAACTACCTTTCTGACTTTGTGGATAAGCAACTTGACTTCTTCAATAAGCCAAATATGACGTTTTCGTTCACCCATAAGTAAAAGGCTTTATGGAATATTCTTCTGGGCATACCACTATTCCTCATGATAGTAATCATTGATATTTAACCTGCGATAACTTTCATGTAATTTTTTATTTTTTGTAGAGAAATTAAAAACATAACAATAATTATTAGGTAGAATTATCCATGTGTATTCTTTCCGTAGTAGTTTCTACAACTAAAGTATAATCATAAAAGTCTCTCTTCTGATTCCAATGCCAATCATCAGTTTGAACTGAAGCTCTCTAATGATCTAAATGGACTTGGAGGGGACAACTAGATAGTCGTCATCTATCTGATTAGGGGCAAATTTATTCTTACTATATCCGAATGACTCGTAAATTTAGAAGTTATGCCATTTTCTTATTGATCTGCTGAAATAGTAATATATCTTCTTGATTGAATTTTCTAGTCTCCTTTAAAGAATTTTAGGGTATTTTGAAAGATTTTTTATATGTGGCCTGACATAGTCTAGAAATCTTAAGAATGTTCTCAAAAGTTTTAAAGCTTCTGTAGAGATATAAAATTTTCTTTTAGATATGTGGTTGTAATTTGATCTTCCCCTTTCCTAATTCTGTACATTGAAATTCAATACGCTGAGAACATAAAATCATTTTTTTCTTTGATATTATAAGATCGCGACATTCAAATAATGTAAAGGCTGTATAGAGGTGAGATAAATGTTCTTTTTTCCATGGAAAAGTATCAGGATATCGTCAATGTATACACGAGAAATTTGAGATATTCATTAACATTATTTATTTTTCTTTGAAACACTTGAGAAGCATTTTGAAACCAAAAGACATTACTAGCCATTCTTAATTCTCCAAA
This sequence comes from Phalaenopsis hybrid cultivar, assembly GCA_002079205.1. Taxonomy (NCBI): domain Eukaryota; kingdom Viridiplantae; phylum Streptophyta; class Magnoliopsida; order Asparagales; family Orchidaceae; genus Phalaenopsis; species Phalaenopsis hybrid cultivar. The sequence goes on from JXCR01036020.1 coordinate 7,651, forward strand.
ACCCAGATTTAAAATTAAATTTGCTAAACCATCTAACATTTTGGATTTTGTTAATTGATTGATCCTTTGAAGGTATCTGTATCTATCAAATTCAACATTATCATTTAATCTTTTATAAGTGAACACCATTCTAGACTGTTCCTCATTTTTTTTTTAACTTTTTTCATTACAATCATAGCAGGACTTCTATGTCTAGATTCTGATTTTTTGGATTAGTCCTAGTTTTAGTAATTGAGCAATATTTATTTTGTATTCTTCGATTTCTCAATTATCATATTTAATATCTCCTCTTTTAATGTTCATGTCATGATTTAAAATTTTGATTTCTTCAAAATTCTCATCATTATTTTATATTTCATAGGATTTTCTCCTATTATTTCCAATTTTTCTAAATTAGAAATAAAATTATTGATACCATTTTGTGTCACTAGTTTTTTCATCTGAGGAGTAAATAAAAGCTTTAAATCAAATGATTCATAATTATTGCAAATTTCATAAGAGTTTATTAAATCATTAGGGATATCATAATGGACTAAAGCGTCATCATGCATATTATCAGAAACATCTTCAGTTTTTTTATTTAATTTACAAGCTCCAGGAAATTCAGAGAGACAATCTTTCATAGGAGAAAGTGTTGTTTCATGGGATAAAACTATTGTTGTAGGCGGTTATTCTTGGTACCACGCAACTAAGAGGACTCTGTGAAAACAAAATGGAAGACAATGGGGGCAGTAGTGGAATGCTTGAAAATGGTGAGATAGTCGTTGGTACCATTAATCCCCCATTGGATTTTTTGAAGAAATTAAGACCTAAGATTAATTTAATGGAAAAACGATCATCCGGAGGGACAGGACGAATCCATATTTCATCCATAGTATAGGGTTTTGACCATTTGAAGATGTGTCTTTTTAACAGTATGCTAATTCATCTATAGTTCCATCAAATTGAGCTGTGCGTTTAGGTTTGACAGTTTTAATAATATATATTTCAGGTATTAAAGTAGTAGAATTAGATCCAATATGTATGACTGCAGGAAGTGAAATTTCATGGTCATGAATATTTAGTTTGCAATTACTTGAATGTAATGTAATATTTCTGGATTAGAAATAATAGTTAGTTTTTCAATGCCAGGTTCTAAATCTACATCTTCTCCATTATCAGCTAATCCATGTTTTCATGACAAATATTTATCATACATTGGGCACTCATATCCTCTTTTCTTTTGTCTTGATCAAATCTTCTAAAATTCTCTTAAATTTTTTTCCATCAAATTTACTTTTTGTTCTAATATCCTTACTCTTTACTCTATAATAGGGTGGGATTTTTTATGTTCAGTTACACCTTTTGGATATGAAATTTTATATTTTTCATGGACACATTTATAGCATGCTTGTGTATAACATTTCTTACATTTATATCTTCTATCAATTGCAGGATACCATTGACAATATTCACATTTTGTTCTTATTCGCTATTTATGTATACAATCATCAATATTTATATATTGGAATTCTTTATCATCCAAATCTTCCATGATTCTTGTATTACGGGGTCTTCTAGAATATTATTCATAAACTGATGTAATACTATCAATCTTATTTTGATAAATACTTCTATACAGACTAACTCGTAAATTTGCATGGAAAACATTCACGTTGTTACTTCCAAAAATTACTTGAAAGTATTTATAGTGGTTCGATCACATTTAACATCAATCATCTGATGATCCGGTTAGGAAAGTAGATGTTTAAGATGATCTTAATTTATTAGAATTAAATGGAAATATGAGACTAAATAGGACACAATGGAGAAAATTAATTTACGTAGCTCTCCCCATTTAGTGGGGTAAATGCTTGTTATTGTATCTACTCATATATGTATGTTTTTAATTCCAGAGCAATATCTTAGACGTAATCCAGCTGGATCAAACCAGCTTGTATGGTGGATCATGGAGAATCGGCTAGAATACTTCAACCGGTCAAAGAATATGCTCGGCCAAGTGAAAATGCTTACCTTCTTATCCGATATACAATCTAATCAGTGGTTATCTTGGTGCAAAGAGGAGAATATTAAGTTGAAATCACAGCCTATGATAGTCCCTCTTTCTGTTAATGATGAATTGGCCTTTGCTGCAGGCATTCCCTGTTCTTTAAACACACCTGCTTTCGGTGCTGAGAAAATGACGGAGAAGAGGGACCTCTTGAGAATTGAAGTTCGTAAAGAGATGGGATTGTCTGATAACGATATGCTTGTAATGACTTTAAGCAGTGTAAACCCTGCGAAAGGCCAGCTCCTGCTTCTCGAAGCAGCTCATTTAGTTACCGGGAGGAATGTTTCACAGCGTGATCCTATCATCATAGAGAGTGAACTTTCGCTTCATTTTATTCAGAACCAAACTGCGGTGGCAGAGCATTTGGAAACTAACCAGACTGGCAATGCAGTCGTAGTGAAACGGAAACCTACGAGCAAAGCTTCGAAGAAGCGAAAGAGAAAACGCTCTAGATCAAATAGCCTTTCCTTGCCCGATGATGCTGAGACTGCAAAACAAGATCAGCGGAAGTTGAGGCGTTTATTATCTGACAAAATTGGGGCCGAAGAACAAAGTCTGAAGATTCTAATTGGATCTATTGGATCAAAAAGCAATAAAGTATCTTATGTAAAAAGAATTCTAGGATTTCTTTCTCAGAGTTCAAACATGTCGAAATCTGTGTTGTGGACTAGAGCAACTACTCGAGTCGCCTCACTATATGCAGCAGCAGATGTTTATGTAATTAATTCCCAGGTAATCATCTTCTTTGAATGCTTAGCAATGCGATTTTGTTTGTGTTAATTTTTTCTTAAGGATTTTAAGTAATTTATTTCACTGAGGTTAACTGTACTTTTTATCTATTGTAAGAAAAGATGACATGCAGCATTTTTAATCTGAAACCAATGGTGACCGTTGCAAAGGTTTGAACATTTAGTTGGTGTTTGGTAGCATACTATTAAGGGGATTTAGGGATGGATTTAAATTAAATCTTGCAAAACTTCAAAAGAAAAAAAATGAAAATTAAATTCAAGGTTCTGTTAAATCGAAAATTTTTGCATTCTATCGTTTCTCATCGCTTTTCGTCTCTATTATGACGTAAATTTGGATTTAATAAATCTGAATGAGAGATGAACTTAAAGGATTTATTCTGCCATCGACGGAATTCATCTCCTTCGCAGGATTTATCAGATTTACTAAATCCTATTTAACATCAATCCCGGCTGCTGCCAAATACCACCTAACATGAGAACTACCTTTGGGTAGATGTTATTAGATTTTATGGTAAATAAATACAAAACTGTTCTATTTTGTTATGGACATTTATAGAGTTGTATTTCTATTACTTACTCATTTCCTACTAGCGATTCCTTTCCTTTTTGGGGTCCCCCGCCCATAAATGATTTGATCGTCAAAGTCTGTGAATATTCTGGTGGGAGTGTAGTTTATGGAACATTTTTGGTAAATATAACATTTTCTATCTTCATGGTCTCGATAACTTTCTATTTGAAGGGCATTATTTTTATGTAATTATAATCCTAATTAATAGGACATCCATACCACTCAATTCCTTGTGTATTTACATATCTAACATTTAAACATCAATTTTTACATTTATGGCACCTTACTTGGGTGTTAAAATATGTATTGCACTTTTTGAAAGCTAAAATAGTTGTATTTTTGATGTGATATGAGAGATTTAGGTGGTAAAAATGTCAAAAGCAAATTTAGGTGTTTTAGATTTATAAATACATTGGAATTGTGTGGCAAATATCTATTATAGAAAGTATTAAATCTATTGGTTGAATATTAGGTAGCTTATATATTAGAAA